>NW_015148972.1:4067469-4092748 GCF_001465965.1 Polistes dominula | reverse complement strand
AGAGAGAGAGAGAGAGAGAGAGGTAGTAGAAGCTTTAAATAACTATAATGGAATAACCAACGTGTTCGTTAATACCTATATATATATATATATATATTCCTCTTGTTACCTGTTAAATTATATTTTCGAAGTACTACTCCATATAATATATACCTGGATATATGTATGGTTAAGCGTGTGAGTAACTAAATATATATGTACTATTTTATTCATGTAGTACTTCTTACTTTTCTATAGAATTTTCAAAGAAACTACGGTGAGTTATCTTATAATAAGGTTTCGTTATAGTACACAGGAAAAATTGTTCATGCAACAGGATGTATAATATGCATATACACATACCTATACATATACAAGTTTACTTTTTTCAAGCATAAGGAGATTTTCCGTTATTTATGGTAATTTGTTTAGTATGGTATCGGTATTATAAATTAGTATATGTTTAGAATAAATTCAAACAAAATAACATATAATTTTTCAATAATTTTGATATAACAAGGACATCTTCTCTCGGTATTGTACGTTGATTTATCATAAAAACTTTAATGTTTCAAGTAAAATGAAATGATGAATAAGTAATCTTTCATGATGTTGGTGTTATAATGGGAATACTATGATATTTTTCTTAGAAAAATATATTTATTCATAAAAGTTGTATAGAAAATTGAAACAAAGTGAAAAGTGTACCGGGGAAGGGGAGGGGAGAAGGGAAGAGGGGGCGAGGTTGTCTAGCCTCTGCAAATTAAAAACATCATAAAAAGGAAGTGGTAAATATAAAACTTGGCGAAACTCGAGAACGTTTTCCGTGGAACTGTAATTACACGGGACTCTAAATCTAGATTATTTCATAAATTACTTCGCAGGCGGTAATATAACGAGAAATGGTCGAGCATTTGACGAGAGGAATCCAAACGGTTCCTATAGTTGAATATACCTGAAAATCAGGGATAAAATTGCGGAGATAAACGTTTAGTGTAAAAAGAGAAAGAGAGAGATAGAGAGAGAGAGAGAGGAATTGTAAAGAGCGCGCGACAGTTTTACGCATGATTTTTCATTTTAGCGGTAGGGTGAACAGGCCAGTTTATATACACACAGTTGTTCGTAAATAGCGGCAACGTTATGTTCTTAACGCCGTTGAATAATTCATTAAATTTGCATTTTGATTCGATCAATTTCGCCGCGATAAACATATTACGTGAGCGGCCAATTTGCAGCCAAGAGATGGCCAGATAGAAGTATAGATAGATAGATAGATAGATAGAAAGAAAGAGACAGACAGAAAGAGAGAGAGAGAGAGAGAGAGAGAGAGAGAGAGAGAGAGAGAGAGAAAGGGACAAAAAGCGAAGGGAAAATAGTTTCGATCGAAATGCTTGACACTACCTTCAATTATTCAAAGCGCAACGAGCGTGATAAATTAACGTGCGATAAATTCTTTGCAGGATATCATCTGTCTCTCTCTCTCTTTTTCTCTTTGTTTTTCTTCTTCTCTTTTCTTTTTTCCTTCTCTCTCACTCTTTCATTCATCGTTCCTCTTCCCCTCTGTTTCACTTCGAAAGGAAATTTATGATCACGGTCATATACATTTATGGATGCATAGAGTAAATACACCGCTTTGTCCAGCTTAGAATATCACCGACGTATATAACGTTTGGCGAACGTATAAACGCGATTCGTTTCAACGTAGGTAGTACACTCGTGTTTTTTTTCTGTATTTTTGATTAATCTTTTTTTTTCATAACGAATTCTTAGTTTTTAAGCTTTTTTAGCCTGTATTTTTGAACGTTAAATTGAGCAAAATAATGATGCTCTTTTCGTATTTCATTTTCAAGCATTTTTTTTTATGGTAAACAGAAGGTAATTACTTAATATAACCCTTTTATTCTTATATTATACTTTAACAAGTTGTTCATTGTTATTTCTAATTAAATTTGTGTACAGTGATATTAACAAACAAGGAGGAATAATTATGCTTAAGAATTTTCATCTCAATCCGCGATCATTATATTCGTACTTAATTACATCTTTGATAACTAACACAATATTATTTATCACAAATCGTTCATATTCTCTAACGTAGGATATTGGATTTTGTTCGCATAATGTTCAATTATCTAACGTTTAATTGTGATTTCATATTCAAAATAGAATGAGATATCTATTTTCAACTATTTTCTATTATAACTGTCTATCTATTCTATACTAGGAAACGTTTATAAATTTACGAAGGAACTCGTCCAGAAGTGTATACCCGTAAACATAATCCGAAACTTCGAGCCAGAAATTTTAACGGATGTATCATAAACCGTGTTCACATAGTCATGACGCATACTCCTTTCGACATAACATGAAAGCCGACTAAAGCTTTGGATCTATAATACATATAGATAAATGCACTTACACATTAATTTTTATCCGCACGTATATGCACCCTACATGTCCTATGTTTTTACATATATATATGTTTTAAGTAAATACATATACACATATTTAGATATATTAAACTAGTGAGTATGCATATAAGTGTATTCACGATACGGAGAAAACTAGTGGCAACCATTGGTTTGGAACATAGCCAGTGGATGCATGTATGTGTATCTTCTCGATTCCAACTTCTATTACATTAACGCTACTACTACTACTACTACTGCAAATGTTACTATCATTTCTCGAGGAACTACTTTTGAATATTAGGATACGATAGAAACAATAATAGTGGTGGTGATATTGCGCATAATTCCGTAGATTAAATTATGAACTATTCGGTACTGTTCAGATAATGCTTAATGATGTATTTACATATATATATATATATATATAAAAATATATATACGTAAAAAGAAAAAAATACTCTTTCTATTTTTAATTTCATAAAAAATCCAATATTATAATTTATCAAAAATGTTGAACTATAATATAACGTTATGTGTTAAAATATTTGAAAGACGTGTATGACAAGTTATAAAATAATATATGAATTATTGAAAAAGAAAAGAGGTACATGTAAAATTTGTTTTTAAATTTAAGATAAATGTGTAATTACAAATTGTCTAGTTTGCATTTTCATTCACTTAATTATGAATTAATTGCTTTCTCATTTCTTTAGATTCCTGTTTTTTTATCCTAATTCACGCGTGCACATATTATGTACATAGACGTTAAATTAAATTCATTGTTTTTTTCTTCAAATTAATCATTATTTGATATTACTATTCCTACGTAAGTATAAATTGTAGCGAATGATCAATGGTCATCTTGAAATGAAGTGACACTTAGAAAAACGATAAAGAAAGAGAGAGAGAGAGAGAGAGAAAAAAAATAAAT
Organism: Polistes dominula; assembly: GCF_001465965.1. The sequence goes on along the minus strand of NW_015148972.1, from coordinate 4,089,427 downwards.
CGATCGAGAGAGTTGATTGCTATTCTAAGGAAAAAAAAACATTTCAATTGGAAAATCGGTTCGTAAAGGAAGGAAGAGAAAACGAAGTTCCAGTTTATCGAGTGACGACATCGTTACGTTTATCTGCCCTTCTAATTCTGTTGCATAACTCAGTGAAAAAGAGAAAGAGAAAGAGAAAGAGAAAGAGAAAGAGAAAGAGAAAGAGAAAGAGAAAGAGAAAGAGAAAGAGAAAGAGAAAGAGANAAAAAGAGAAAGAGAAAGAGAAAGAGAAAGAGAAAGAGAAAGAGAAAGAGAAAGAGAAAGAGAAAGAGAAAGAGAAAGAGAAAGAGAAAGAGGGTGGTGAGAGGAGAGAGGGGTGGGGGGAGGAAATAGAACACGATGCACAGGCGTAACCTTTCAAAGCACATCTTTGAAGTGTCGAGTACTCGACTATACGGAGTCGTTTGCCACCAGAAAAGTACTTTACCGTCCTTAAAGGACTCGATGCACGAACAGCTTTATTTCCAACATAAACTGCTCGTTCTGTGAATAATTGCTCCAGCCGCGCCCTTTAAATCTACGGTCATTCCACTTGACCATTTCGTGGTGATAAAACGACGAATTTTCCTTCTTTTGATGATGGTTACTACGGCTTAACAAGATGAGAAAATATATATTTTTTTTTGTTTTGTTTCCTTCCTTTTTTTTTGAAAAATATCCAACAAAAGAGAGAGAAAGAGAGAGAGAGAGAGGGACCGCAAATATATCGAAATTATTAAATTTCAAAATGAATCATCACTAGCTCTTCTTTGTATTCGAAAAATAATTATCGAATTAATGAAATGTAAGGAATATTATCTTTTATGCAGATACATTTACAGAATTTGTATTTATAAATGTAATATAATAATGTATTTTTGCATATGTCTCTACATATATATATATATATATATATATATATATATATATGACAAACATAAGACACCATTTTTATAGAGCTGTTAATTTCCTACAAAAATTTGTATTGTGCACTTTTTAATAGTTATTTATTGTCGAGTTATAAAATTCATAAACAAAAATGAAATTTGTCTTAAAATAATCAAACTCAAATCTTCAATATCATTCAAATGGTGAAGTTTATGGAAAAAATATAAGATACATTTTTTGTAGAGCATTAAATTTCCTACAAAATTCTTCCAGAACATTTTTCTGTACAATCAATTAATGATGAGGTATGAATTTTATTCTATTGGACTGAGAAAAAAATAAAAAACTGCGATGCGGAGGATCTTCCTATTAAAATTAAGAGCTCATATTTGGTGAGAATTTTTTTAAGGTGTCTAGCAACCCATTTTTTCTTGGCACTTGAAAAAAAAAAAATAATTGATTTTTTTGACCCACCCTAATATATATATATATATTTGATTTATTGATTTGATTATATGATTACTGCATATATATACAGTAATAATAAATTCTCCTGCGATAATCCAATTATATGCATATATGTGTTAACGTAATATTATAAATGAATACTTACGCGTGTTGGAGGAAAAGAGATTGATTTCGATTGATTTTAAAAAAAGAAAAACATAAAATTATTCGTTACGTTTGATCTTATTGTTAGATTTTTGTTCAAGCAAACGCATGTAAAATCCAATGTAAAGTTTCAGTATTTATTAAGGGACGTCGTAAGTTGTACCTTCGTAAATTTCTTTCAGATAACGGTAGATGCATATACCAACTCACACACATACATACATATACACTTACGGACAAATAATGAATAAATTTGTGCACACATGGTTAGTAAAGGGAAATAAAAGGTATAGGAAAGAGATATAGAAGTTCGATCATAAGAGTAAAGAGGATAGACCAAAGAATTGGGTAAAATGTTGGTTGAGTACAACGATGTATATCCATTTTATCGTGTTGACATGGTTGGATGCATGCTGCTGCTTTTCGAGTGATATCAACCTTTGATGTCGTGCAATAACAACACCCCTTAACATCAGTTATGGACGTGCTATAAATGCCCGGTAGCTTTTTTTCACTTTTTATTTTCATCACCCTGCTTTCCCACGACTGTTTCTTTATCACACAACATTTATTTTATTTTTTTCTCTCTATTTTTTCTCTCTTTTTACGTATCGTTTATTTTTGCGATCGAAAAAGAACGTTAGCCTAGTAATAGACACGCCTGTTCTAAGTAGTTTTCTACTTCGGACCACTTTTTTCGAAGTACTTGCCACCGTCGTTACTATTATTACCACCATTGGCGTTATTGTAAATCTACTCGATTCGCTTATTAGATTGTAGCTTTTTAGCTACACATGTGCCAGTTTATCGAACACTTATGTTACATTTTCTGTATACGGAATGGGCTAATTTTAAAAATTATCAACCGGGGCTAATCTAATATGTTATGTGTATATTTAAAGAAATTTTGATATATAATATATTCGTACATTTTTTAGGAGATTAATTATATCGTTTTTATTTGAAAATAAAAATAATTATATTTTCGTTTTAAAATAATAATATTTTTTTTCATATAATGATGAAAATACGGTATTAGAGAAAAATATTTGAAATGATAATGGCCATTGGTTGTTCGGTTCAGAGAACAGAGCTTAACCGTATCTCCTAAAAAGAAGATTTAAGAGTGAACAATGCGATGCAATGTTTTGTCTTTTACGCTGGGCTACACAACCAAGCCGAATTTATTCGTTGAAACCTATGAACTTGACGCTTTGCGGTTTAAATTTCAGCAATTTTATTCGTAACTTTCCTTTCCTCTTTCTGAACTTCACTGAATCTCTTTCTACGTGGCTTTTCTCGACTTTATTCGTGGACGTGAAAAGATTATAGATACATCTTTGAAAGAGGGTAGAAAGTAAGATACCTACTCTTTCCCTTAACTTGTGTTAAAATAGAAGAAAGACGGAAAGAAATTGGAAGAGGACGACAAATGAGCAGAAAAAGAAAGAAAATAGAGAAAGGAAAAGAGAGAGAGAGAAAGAGAGAAATAAAGAGAGAAGTAAATAGCCGTGGATACCAGGGCAAATCGTGGTATTATTCTTTACGTGACTATGTACCAAAAGCTATCCAGGCCACTTCTCTCATTTTCGATCGAAACTCTCGTCTTTTGATTCTTCTTCTTCCCCTTCTATCCATGAACTCGTTCGAGGATAATACATTTCTTTTTTTTTGTTTTTTTGTAAAAGATCTACCATTTCGTGTTTACTTAACTCTATTAGTTTCCATTTTATTTTGAACTTTTGTTAGATGAGAATTTTGATTACATTTATGTTGATATATCACATAGTAAAGGGAGAGTTGGTACTATGTATAATTTTAAAATAGGCTAATATGGAAGATAAAATCGTGTAAATATTGATTATTCAAACTTTTCGCCCTATGTATATTTAAATTGAGTTATTTTCGGGGATGCGTGGTTTAATAGGACACGTATAATTGATATTTATATGATGACTTTGACTAATTTTGCGATTATCCTCGCCAATCCCAGAGTGGGCCGAGTTAGTTTTTTATTTCTTTTATTTGATTAAAAAAATTTTTTCAATTTCTATATATAATAATAATACATATATAACATTTATCATTATCTATTTTTATTGATATCTTATCGATGTAACTATACCATTAGATATATATCGTCTTGGTTAGTCTCGTAAAGTTTGCTTGTCAGTGTATCGACTTTTAACTACCGATCTTTACGTTCATCCCCTATTCCCTCGCTCGTTGTCTTTTCCTCGTCGGAAAGTTTTTGTCAGCTTGTTTGTCGTGTTTTTCGAGCCTTAGTCGTTGTCCACATAAAGTGTATCTCTTTCGAGTTTTTTCTTTTTTTTTATAGATTTTTTTGTAACAGTATCAATCATCTTTTTATTTCGTAAGCTTTCCCGTGTTTACTGACCGTGTCATTGAGAATTTTTATAATGCGAATTAAATTAAAATTTCTCAATTCTTTTACGTACTATATTAAAAAATTGACATTTAACTTTAAGCAATCGATGATGACATGATTATAATACAATAATGTGTTCTGGTAATTATGAAAAAAGCAAAGAAAAGAAAAACAAATAATTGTAATATAAAATCAATTAAATAAAAGTGAAATTTTGTAATTCGCCGACTCGTTATCTATTCATCCTGTTAACGATACGAATGTGATATGTAAATTGAACAAGATATGATAGGAAGGCTAAGAATATTATTGTCAAAGATGTACTTCATTTCTTTCGAAAGTAACATTCGTTCTAGTTTCTATCATCGCGAAGATAGCTATTCCTCGTGCAATATTTCTGCGCTATGAGTAGACAACTCCCAGTCTCATTGTTCGGCTAACGAAGCTGACATTTCACTGGTTCCGGCACAGAGAACTTTGATAGAACCGGCAAACTCATTTCTTTCCGTCCAGATGAAAGGAAATACAAGCAGTATAAAGGATTCACTCTCTCTCTCTCTTTCTCTCGCTCTACCTTTTTTTTCTCTTCATTTTTGTTCTTTTCTATATCATTCTCTCTCTTTTTTTTCCACATTACGCTTAATGGCAATTGTTTTGAACGCGGTTTTACGTAAAATCAAATTTCTTTTTTAATCTCTTATTAATTACTTTTGTTTCCGTATTAATTAATTAGAAATTTCGTTTGCGATATAAATAAGTTTATATTTGTTAAAATAGATTACATTTTTTTTTGTTTTTATTGTTCACATATATAAAAAAATAGAATTAAACGCGACACGCGGTTTCTTAGACAAAAAAAAAATGGTAAAAAGCAATGGATTCTAATTATATAAAAACAGTATGAATAATAATTCTTTTTTCAATGTTCATTGATCGAACGTGATTATAATGCATTCTAGTCAAAGAACTGTTGCAGACGGCAATTTCACGAATGCGGGAACAAAAATGATTACACTTGGTTTGACGAACAAAGCTTGTGCTTTTAATGCAAAAATATTGGATGACAAAAGTGCAAGAGGGAAACTTTTAAATCAGCGTTATAATGTTATATCACGGTGAAAAAGGGGGAATTGATTTTGTAGGTAGAACAAACGGTAAAAAGGTCGTGCGATTTCAAAGAAACATTTTATTTTCTCCAACCCCGTTATACTCGTTGTACTCATATGCCTTTCATCCTGGCACGCGTTTGTGCATATATACGTGAGTGTATTTCTATAACGCGTTGTGCAAAAATAAAATTATTAAATTTGCCATTTATATGAATATTAATTGTTTATTTTTGATGTCGAAATTCTGTTATGCGGATATTGTAATAAATATTTTTTATTTTATTTGTTTTCATATAAAAATTTGTTTATTTAAAATACATATATATATAGTGAATAAATAATGAAATAAAGTTAATTAAAAATGTTAGATAGAATCTGTAATAAAAAATACAAATGTACCACCTAATTGATGAACATACAAATTAGGTGATACAATTACAATTTAAACTCGTATATGATTCGCAATTGATTTCTCTTTTTCTCTTTCTCTCTTTTTTTTTTTAATCTTTTTAATTGATATTTCCAATTCTTTCTATATTCTTTTTTTGCACGTTTGTTTTACATTTTATGCATAAGCCGCACTCAGTTGAATTATATGAAATTGTAATTTTGAACGTAAAGTTAATCGCATAGAAATCCAATATCTACCATAATCAATATTGTTATTACTTTTGTTAAGATAAAATCTTTTAATTATTTTTTGGGGTTTTTTTCTTTTTTATTGTTTGTCTTTTTTTTGTTTTCATTTTCTTTCATACGTAGTTAATGAAAAAGAAATACAATTTTTAACATATTGTATTCATATAAAAATCGCATTTGGTAAAATAAATAACAAACCATCGTTCGTTCGTTAAATATATTAAAATATGCACGTGACGAGTAAAAAATCGTAAAGCTGATAATATTCGTTATTTTAACAATAGTAGTGACTCTACTAATTGATCGAGAAATCTAATATAACAATCGTTAAAATAAAATTTCTTCAATTTTCAAACAAAGCATAGCTAATTCCTTATGTTTTAATCTTCAGTTTTAGAATCTTTTAGGAAATATCCATCTTTTTTTTTGTTTCGGTATAATTAAAATTAAAATACGAAGGACGAAGTAAATAAATAATAGATAAAAAAAATAATAAAATACGTATTATTTATTAAATAAAAGAAATAATAAAATAAAACAAAAACGATTTATCTTTTTCATTTAGGTAAAGAACTTTGAGGACTCGGGAAGAGGTTTTACTTTTTTTTTTCTTTCGGTATTTGCCTCTCAACCTTCTGTGGAGGAGAGGAACATGCAACGAGGTGTAACGAAGTGTCGGGAAAACGGAAAAAGGGATAAAATTTACTGTACTTCCGACATTTCCACTTGGTACTCGTCGTCGGTTTAGTATCTCCAAGTCAAAAGTATGTACAGGTTACTTCGCGCCATTCGCTTTTTCGACGCGGTCTAATCGATTTTTTCACGGTGGGAAAGGAGATAGTTCGTTACAAAGACGGAAATGAAAGAAATAATCGTGATCTTTAAAATCCGCAGGATTGATTCAATTTTAGATGATTTTCATGATCTAAACACGGTTAAAAACAATAATCACATTTTTCTCGACAAATATTTTTTTGTCTTATTTTACTGTCTTATACATTTTCATTTTTCTCTTATTATTTTTGTTTTCTTCTTCTTCTTCTTCTTCTTCTTCTTCTTCTTCTTCTTCTTCTTCTTCTTCTTCTTCTTCTTTTGCTCATCATCTTCTCATTTCTCATTATGCATCACTATGGACGTAGTAGTAGTAATAGTAAGTGCACATAGAGATGCGTATAAAAGTTCCACAAATTGCGACATCCTTGGGGGCTTTTCTCAAGCGATCTTACTTGGGTGGTATAATCGCACCTTGTTATTGCCCCTCATAAACCCTCCTACCCTCTTGCCTCGTGCTTACGTTATGGAAAATACCAAGAAAAGTAATTATTGAAACAAAGAAAACTCGGATTTTCAGTGATGATGGATATAAGTTTTAAGTGAAGTGTCTCTTTTAAAAGTAAGAATGATTAATTACAAAAAAAAAAAGAATTTTATTAACATAATCAATAAAAGATATGTGGAATACTACGTGCCAATAATTATCATATGAATGTGGATTAATTGTAAACGCGTTTATTGTATGACTTATTTTATAATTGTATATAAATAGTTTTAATATACGAGATAAATCGTAAAATTAATTTTCTACAATTTTTGACACGATTACCGAGTGACACATGTATATTAATAATAATATGCAATTGTATTCATACTTTTTTACTTTACAAATATATATATAAAAAAGAAATATTTTTCTAATCACAAATTATTGAATAGTTTAACGAATGATCAATTAGGGGATTTAATAATTCATGAGTTTAATGGTAATCAATTTGGCTTTGAGAGTCTAACAATGACCGATAAAATAAAATCGTTCGATTTTCCTTCGCACTTTAACGGATTTTTCCAGGTGATCTTTTTTCATTCGTGGGTTCTACGATCGCAACTTTATCTTCGTTTCTATCCTTTCCTATAATCTCTTATTTTTCGAATTTTCTTCTACGGAAGTCTATCTCGTTTATCACTCTCATGACTACACTTTACTTTCTTCTTTTCTTTATATCTGTCTTTCTCTTTTCCTATCTATCCATCTCTTTTGTTTTTTTTTTTAATTTTTAAAATCCTTTGTTCTTTCTTCCATTGACAAGAAGGATACCACCCACTACCACTATCTATTCTCCATATCGGTCTTGGCAATTTGCAAAATTTAATCGAAACAATTTACTAAAGTAGAGAAACAGATATGTACAGTAGAAGCAATCGTATTTTATCACGACTTTAAATAAATTCTCTAACGTTTATTTGAAATTAGCCCGTTTTTTTTTATCGCGATATTTTCATTATGTATTATATATTGTTTTAAATCGATATTATAATTCAAGAATTGCAGATTATATTTCTGATTAATCACTTTTTTTATGTAATCGATTGTTTCTTTTTTTTTATATGCAAGCTATATATTTAAATTAGATTAAAAATAATGTGTTAATAATAAAATTATAAATTTCATAAAAGAAAAAGAAAACAGTTATTTCATTGCAATTGAATTCAATGTTATAAGAGATATATTTTATTTTTGACACTTTTTGATGAAAACTCGTTACACAGTTAATTGGTTAACGAATAAATCGTTATTTGTTTGTTTCATGCTTTAATTTAAAACTTGAAACAATATAAACGTTTTTAAATATTGGAAATAGAAGTATCAAACTATCGGAATAACTAGTGTATATGTAATACGAAAAAGTCAATAATAGTACAAGTGAAATTGTTGTTTTGTTTCTTTATTTTATTTCATTATTTTTCTATTTTTATTGTTATCGTATTTCTCTCTTTGTTTTTGACCAAAGAAAAAAGTGAATAAATAGATTTTTCCATCGTCGTTTTGAAAATGACACCAGAAAACGGGAAAAAAGAATATACATGCGATAAAAAAAAAAAATAAGGGAAAGAAAAATAAAAAAATTTATGATTGATAATTTTACTTTTATCTTTTCTTTTCTATATCTTTTTTTTTCTTTTTTTTAAATTTGAATTTTCTCGATGCATTCTAAGAACATTTACGGCGATTATCTTCGACTATATCCATTAAAACAATACATTTCTTTTTCATTGTTAAAAAAAAATAAAATTTTTTCCAAGTTGTTGCGCTGTTAGAATTTTAATTAACGTTTCCATCGTCGTCGTTTAATGTTGTTCACCATCATTTTTCGAATAGAAATAAAAAAGAAAGAAAGAAAGAAAGAAAAGAAGAAAGATAAGAGTTGGATAGTTGAAAGAAAAGGGAAAGAACTGGCTTAAAAAACGATTTTATTGGCAGTACACTCAAGAATTGAAAATGCTGCGTATCGTGGCAGACATACGAAGTACACCTTGCGTTAATTAAAACACAGACTTTTACCTTGGCAACCATCGTCGACGTCGTTGTCGTCGTCGTAGTTGTCGTACTTACGTTCCTGCCAATCGTAAATTAAAAACAGTTTTTACGTTCGTAAAAACGAATTTTAGTTGAAGGAGTAAAAAAGAAAAGCTTTTAAGAGGAACGAAGAGAAAGAAGAGTAAAAGAGAGAAAGAGAGAGAGAGAGTCTAGTTCAAATTAGACTTTCTTGAATTACCCTGGAGCACTTGAAGATCCTGTTAAATGTGTTCTAAACGTTCGACCTCTCGAAAAGTAATTATTGATCGGTCTTGGTCGATGTTTAAAAATAAAAAAAAATAAAAAATAAAATAGAAAAAACTTTACTATTATCGACAATGTCCATTACAGCAGTAAATTAACTAATAATAAATATAGTAATAAAACCTTTTTTTGAACACATTTATTACATTTTATTATTTGCCGTTATTGCATATTTCTCATTGTCAGTTAATTACTTACATTTATATTATTTAACTTTGTGTGTGTGTTTTTCGAAAAGTAATGAAAAATAAATAAAACAAAAGCAATAAATTTAACCGTGTAAGTACACAATTTAACTGCAACTTTATCCAACAATAAAATATATAACTAAATTCCCTGAGCAACCTTAAAAACATTGAGTTTCTTTTTTACGGGTTAATAAGCTATTATTTTATAATAAAATAGAATTATTTTATTGAGAATTTCGTTATTCGTTTAATCGTTTTTTCTCTAATTCGTATCATTCATCGATCAATATTTAGTGATTTTGCAACAATATAATGATTAACATAATTTCAATCAAAAGCATATTGATTAAAAAGAAAAAAACTAATTAATATCGTATATGTGTCTGTTAGAGTAAAAGTTTATCGTCTTTTCTTTTTATTTTTTTTTGTTAAGAATAATTGAATAGAACAAAATCTTCATGTTAATGAAACATTGTTACGCCGATCACAATTTTCAATTATCTAATTTGAAAGCTTCGAAACGTCTCGTTGGATTAAAAGCCGCACGTAATCGGAAGAAGCGTGGCTGGACGATCCGTAGGATACGCTTGTAAACAAAACAGGACAGTCTGTTGGCAATCCGGTAAATTGAATCTGAATCAGGTTGCGAGTTTCCCTTGAACTCGAGGATTACAACTGCCGCAGAGTGGATACTATCGAGCTGTGGCTTTTCCTCCTAAAACGCGAGTATACCCATCGATAAAATGAATTTATTGCTACAACTACTAATTTTGTAAACTCTTTACTTTTACTTCTTCATATTCTATTTCTATTTTACAAACGATCGAATAAAAAAGTATTAACGAATTTATTAAATCACGCTTTAATCAATTTTTCACTACAGTTTATTTTCTTTTTATATATATATATATATATATATATATTGCAAGAGATCGTAATTAAAATTTTACAAATTATTCTTTAATTATTTCTTTATTAATATATTGTCTGATTACTTTACGTCATGAAGACGAGCGTGTATTTAGTTTAAAGTATCATTTTACTTGTATGTGTGTGCATATGTGTATGTACAAGTGCGTCTATATTTTATAATTTGATAATCTTTCCATACGTTAATTAAATTCATTATCAGAACATAATTTACGTCCGTTAAAATGTCACCGATATTAGTATTCTACAAATTATAATATAACAAAGTGAAATGTGGAGATGTTAATTCTGTTTAAATGAGTCACTTGGAACGCGTTTATGAAGCATCCACCTTGGATGCATGCAAATAAAGCTGCATGCATACAGGTCCTTTCATTTCCTCAGCTTTGTGAAATATCTATTCCGTTGGGATAAACGTAACAAATGATATCTGCTTTTGATGTATTTATAATGATTATTGAAAATCCTGTACGTTGCCAAGCAGTTGATAACGATGATGATGATGATGATGATGATGATAATGATTATTAATATTATTATTATTATTATTATTATTATTATTATTTGAACAAGAACGAATAATTAATTAGCAATGAAGGACGTTTTAATTAGTTAATATGCAATATAGATTAAATGAAAATTGATTATACGGTAAATCGTTTAATTATATGGAAATTTATGATTTAATAAAAAAAAAAAAATATATATATATATATATATATGTATAATATATTACATTTTTGTACTAATTAAATAATTTGGAATTTTTAATATTAAGTTCGTTAATTTTAAGTGGATAATTATTAACATATAAAACATAAGAACAGATCTAATGACTGACAATGACTTATGCAGGGTATGTAGAAGGAACGTGGAACTCGCTAAAATATCGATTTACCAGAAGAACTAGTGGAAGAAGGAAAGCTTGAGAAAGTACAGACGACGTTTCCCACGGCCATTGTTAGAAACTTTCATTGAAATGGGATTAATGAACTTTATAAGCAGAACATCCAGTACTTTAAAGTATTCCCGATATCCAGTAAATATACGGACTGGCGAATCATTATAACGATCTCAAACCTATAGATTATAAAATCTCTCCTCCTTTTCTTTTTTTCTCTTTCTAAAAATATTTTTATCTTATCTCTTTATTTTTTCTATTCAATTCGTTCTAGTTGACGAACGAAACCAGACACGGTAGTATGAGTTATAAAAGATTAAATTTAGGTTAGAAATTTTTTACTATTTATCGATAACCTTATTTAAATTTGAATACGTCTATCTCCTAGATAATTGGTGTCATTATTTAGGTGTAATCATTTAGAATAATTTTATCGATATTTATATTATTATCATGTTTGTCATACAATCGTTTATTTACACATGAAGTATTATAATATTATATTATTATAATTATCATTTATTTGCAATTAGACTAAATTTCTATTTAATCATAAATAATGTATGATGTTTATTTTCTTCTTTTATTTATTTCATTGAAAATATTTGTTCTGTTATTACCCTATATATCATGTTGGATTTAAAATTGATCAATATTTATTAATAAATGATACATTTTTGGGATTGAATAATTAATGTTCCATGTAAAAAAGATTTTCATTATTAGAATCGATTACTTTGTAAAAAATATTTATTAATGGTTATCCATCTAATTTTATAATTATCTTTATGAGTAGTATTTAATTAGACGTATCTTGTGCCGCAGATCATCATATTATTTCCTATAATTATTTATATATATATATATATATATATATATATATATATATATATNTCAAATCAATAAATCAAATATATATATATATATTAGGGTGGGTCAAAAAAATCAATTATTTTTTTTTTTTTCAAGTGCCAAGAAAAAATGGGTTGCTAGACACCTTAAAAAAATTCTCACCAAATATGAGCTCTTAATTTTAATAGGAAGATTCTCCGCATCGTAGTTTTTTATTTTTTTCAGTCCAATAGAATAAAATTCATACCTCATCATTAATTGATTGTACAGAAGAATGTTCTGGAAGAATTTTGTAGGAAATTTAATGCTCTACAGAAAATGTATCTTATATTTTTTCCGTAAACTTCACCATTTGAATGATATTGAAGATTTAAGTTTGATTATTTTAAGACAAATTTCATTTTTGTTTATCAATTTTATAACTCGACAATAAATGACTATTAAAAAATGCGCAATACAAATTTTTGTAGGAAATTAACAGCTCTATAAAAATGGTGTCTTATGTTTTGGCGATTAAATTAAGCGTTCAAAAGATATTCAGAGACAGAAATCAGTATACATAAAAGCTTGATGATGAACGTAAACATTATTTTGTACTTATTGTTAAATAATCATTCGAAAATTTTCAGTTTTATGTTAAACGAGTGTACCATTGTTTTTATCTTGGCAATATTTTACCTTTACTATCGGTAACGTACTAAATCCTGTCTCGCTTAAGCCGTGACCCTTACGTAACTGTATTTTATAATGAGCTTATAACAGAACTTTAAGGTAGAAGTAATTAAATATCAGCTGGAGTTAGAAGTTTCCATTTTACACGGGGGTTTTTTTTTATCTTTAAGTATACTTTATACTCATTCATTTCATTTAAAATTATAACGATATCTTGTTTATAATTATATATATATATATATATATATATAGAAACAAAACAAAAAAATAATTATTTTATTTTATTATCGTTACAGATAGATATTAATTATCTTCTAGTCTGGGGCGTTCACATGATCCAAGTAGTAAACGCAGACAACAATAAAATTCTCAAATGGGGGTAGAAAGTTCCAGTAGAATCGAATATCCAGTTCGATCTACTACGTTCGATGACCATCTGCTCGAGATTCATTTCGATTGAAGTGCAGACAGGCTTAATAATCTCGTACTTTGTACTTTCGAGGTTCGTGAAATACAGTGAAATATTAATCACGAATACTCTCATTGTCTGGGATAGCTTAGTCTCTCTCTCTCTCTTTCTCTTTCTTTATATCTTTCTCTCTTTAAAAACATAACTTTTTCAATCGATCGTACAACGATCGATAATAACTTCTTCGATAGTTTATAAATATAATAAAAAGATTCACGCGTCCCCTTAGTCATGTACGTGAGATCTTGAGACTTTGCAAAAATACTCGTCGAAACACTTAGGTCTCTTGAAAATCTCTTTTATTCACATTGTGTTGTCCAACTTTTCTTCAATAGAAACAAATTTATATAAATTTTTATCATTTCCGTGTCTTTAATTTTTTTTTATTTTTTTTTTCAACCAAATAATTATAGCGTTTTATTTACGTAGTCTAGTATATTATTTTTATTTTAAAAATAAATTTGCATATATATATTGTATTATATTATACGCGTTCGTGCTTATTCCTTTGAGAAAGTGATTGTATATACTTTAAGTATCGCATTTTTAAATCAAGTTAAATAAATAAATCGAATAAATAAAAATATAAATAAAATTTTATTTAACAGATAACAAAATATATATATGTATATGTGCAGTAGGGATACGTTCAAGTTTATATTCGTGTCTCATATTTTTGATACTAACAATTTGTAGAATAGAATTTTGAATAATCTGCATAATCTGGGGTGGAGATAGGGGAGTAGACAAACGATGCCGATAAATTAAAATTCAGCGAATAATTTAGCCTAAGGTGGAATTTTTTCAAACACGCTTTTTTCTTGCAAAATAATTTTTGTAAGATTTGTTTTTATTTACAGACATTATAAAAATACAATAATTATTTTGGTAAGTAATATATCCGATCAATTCGCTTTTGCATCTTGTAATTCTTTCGAAATGTTTGGTCATATCTAACGAGAACTTTTTTTGTTATCTGTTATATAAAATCTTATTTATATCTTTATTTATTCGATTGATTTATTTAACTTGATTTAAAAATGCGATACTAAAAGTATATACAATCATTTTCTCAAAGGAATAAGCACGAACGCATATAATATAATACGAAAATTTAACGTAATTTATGAATCATATAACCAAATACTACTCGAGATACTTATTCTTTCCGATTTGATAGAGAAAAAAGGGAAAAAAGAAACAAAAAAAAACAAATAAAAATAATTACGAATGGTAGAGGTAAGAGATATTCAAGGTTTGTCACGGACCGATTGTAAAACTGAGAAAGACAATATTTTTACTTATGGAGCTTTTCCGGCCTTGGATGACTGTTTTATAGCTTGAACTACTTACCAGTAGTAAGACGTGAGTCACGAGTCAGCCAACCGTAATGGATCCGACCGATCAGATAAGAAAAACAAATGAAAGAAAATAAAAATATGATTCCATCGTTTTATATCGATATTGACTCGGGTTGTTTTTTTGTTTTTTATTATTGGGTAGATATTTACCTTGAAAATCTTCTTTTAGAATTTCCTATTATGCGAAATATTCACAACGTTTAAAATATCAATTAACCATGTATATTTATTTTAATACGAAATTGTATTAATATTTATTATTTATATAAAATTATCGATTAACAATGTATTTTTAATATTATTTAGCATTTACGTTCTTTTACTTACTATATTTACAGATATAATATAAATTTTTTGATTAATGTGGGATTTTCACGCAGGAAATTTATCATTACTTTTGTTCTAAATTTTTATTATTTCTTTTTTTTGTAGATTACAAATGATATTCATGGAGAAATTAAAAGTAGGAATTTAACGTACGAATAATGGTAATAAAAATAATTCTAGTTGTAAAGCTTTAAGCTAAAATCTCATGTACCAACGTTAATACTTAAAAATAGAAAATTCGTGAATGTATATATTAAATAAAAATATGCATATAATATATAAATTGATATGTTCAAAGAAATGGAGATGAATGAACCTTTCGAATGAAAAAAGACTAACAGTAAAACGTAATAACGGTATCAGATAATAATGAATACTTGTAAAAAAGAAAAGTCGTTCTATGTTAAATAACATATTATCATAGAAAATATAGGTAACGAAGATAATCAATATCATAAAATGAACTACGTAAATCATAATTTGCATTTATTGAGCACACGTAACGTAGAATTAAAAATTTATCGTTAGTAGGATTCCATTTCGTAATTCAAAAGTAGAAATTTGTCAAAATATACAAAAAGATATATTTTCGATTATCGTTGAATTTTATTAATAAATATAAATATATATATATATACAGGGTGATCTGTAACTGGTGGTACAAGCGAAAAGGGGATGATTCGACATGAAAAAATAAATCGAAAATAAAGAATAACAATTTTTTGTTTGAAGCTTTGTTTTCGAGAAAATCGACTTTGAATTTTCGCAAAGTACAACTTTTCGTTAGGCCGCGTCAGTCACGAGTGACAGACGTTCAACTATTTTTTCAATACTAAGTAACGATTGTGACCTGACGAGAATTTTCCTAAGAATTCGCGTGGCGCTCAACGTGTTAATCATGTCTCATTAGAACGGATCTTATTGTAAATCATTGTCTCGATTGAAATTATGTTGATAAAAACTTCAAATATCACAGAAATGTTTTTTTACCTATTATATTACTATCCAACTTTTATCGCAAAACACTATCAGTATCGATTAGTGTTCGGTATCAAATCTTTATAGACCATAAAAATTAAATTATGTCATTTTTCTTAATATTCAATTTCTGTTAAACAAAATCCTGCGATAAGCTAATGAAATAAAATATCATAGAATAACACGTTGAGCGCCACGCGAATTCTTAGGAAAATTCTCGTCAGGTCACAATCGTTACTTAGTATTGAAAAAATAGTTTAAACGTCAGTTACCCGTGACTGACGTGGCCTAACGAAAAGTCGTACTTTGCGAAAATTCAAAGTCGATTTTCTAGAAAACAAAGCCTTAAACGAAAAATTATTATTCTATATTTTCGATTTATTTTTTCATGTAGAATCACCCCTTTTTCACTTGTACCACCAGTTACAGATCACCCTGTATATATCTATATACCGGTAATAGAATCATCGTTATAACTATCAACAAATAGAAACAAGAAGAGAGTGTGCCTTTAACGGAATTGAAATTAAAATTAAAATTAAAATAAATAACAAAAAAGAAAAACAAAGGAGAAATAAAATAAAATCAATAAAATAATGGAACTTATGGAAGGGCAATAAATCGTAGATCGTATCCTTCGATAGGACGTTAAACGGGTCAGCGTTTTGTGAAGCCCTCCTACCCTACGATAAATCCAAGTGCATCGAAGTAAGAGCTAAAGAAGAAGGAGAAGAAGAAGAAGAGGATAACGAGAGGGAAGTAGCACAGTGAAAGAGGATAGGAAAGACAATGAAAGGAAGGAGAAGGAGGAGAAGGAGGGTAAACGAAAGGAAAGTCGCGACCTCTTCATCTTATTTCGACGTTTTCGTCGAACAGCCACGAGAGTATCGAGACCATTAATTCTCGCAAGGTAGGAGAGGAAGAGGGGGAGGAGGAGGGGGAGGAGGAGATGGGTAGATCTTGTGATCAGCTACAAGTTTTCTTCTTCCGAAGAAGTCGTGAAATATGCAGCACCGAAGGGTGAGAAAGAAGGAAAACTAGGGAGGGAATGAAAAGGGTGGGCAACGGAGGGGGGGATTGAGAAGGAGAAGAAGAGGAAGAGAAACTGGAGAGTGGTAGGTAGTTCCGCAAGTACGTGCCAAAGCTCCTTTGTTTTGCGCTAGTTAAAAGTTGGTACTACTCCAAAGATAAGAGGATGAAGAGTAAGCGTTGAGAATGAAAGAGATAGAAAGAGAAAAAGAGAGTGAGAGGGCATCCTAAAGCACAAGCGTACGCGATGTTTCAGAAAAAGGAATAAAAAGGCGGGAAATCCTGTTGGTTGATCGTAAACTCTTTGTGTTAAAGGTTCTTTTCAAAAGAACATTATTTTCTTCTAACTTATAACAGTTGATTTTATTCGCTATTTGAATTTTGACGTAACTGTTATATAAATATTTATTAAAATAAATTTCAAGAAGATCGGAAGATAATTTCGAACTATACATACATATATACATACATGTAATATTTCGCGTAATAGACGACGACGACGACGACAAGGTTCGTTACAAAAATTAGAAAATGTTTCAATCCAATTAAACTAGTTGAAAAAAGCAAGCGGGTATAGTAGTATCCTATAGAAAGTTCCTTTTTAAGAAAAGTTTTTGGTCGATAGTAAGGAATTTTGAAACGGTTATAAAGAAAAAAATAATTAAAAAGAAAAAAAAGGACGTATTTTTCGTTCGTTTCGTTAGAAGTTCTTATGGTATATAGGTACAGTAGAAACGAAATTTGAAGGAAAATCGTTGTGCAAGGAAAAGGGTGAGAAAGAAAAAGGAGGGAATATGGGGGAGGGGGTGGGGTAGAACGGCTAGAAAATTTGACGGCACTGCAGTCATACGTACGAGCCACGGCGACGATTGCGGAGTTTAGTGAGAACGAACGACTAGCGTGGGTGGAAGGGCAGGAGGAGGGGAGCGAGTTGGAGGTGAACTGCAACTGCAAGAGAGAGAGAGAGAGAATGCGAAGGGGGAGGGGAGGAGGAGGGTAGAGTCGAATCAATAACCTCTACAGAGCGGATTTGTCTTTCCACAGCCGATTTCACAACGGCACCCTTCACCTCGTTTTTAAAGCGACGAACCGTGAATCTTCCAGCATTATGTGCCCACCGATTGCCGAGGCTCGGGTATAAACGACGCGTTCCATCCAGAAATTTCAACAATCTTCCGCAAGAGCAGCAGCAACGGGGGGAATCGCGTCGCGTCGCTTCGCAATTTTTCCTACCGGAAAAAAAGGTGCACGTGAACGTTGCGGTAGAAAAACGCACCACCTCTACACTTCGTTCTCCATGTTTTCTTCGACTTCTCTTTTAAAAACTTTTCCTTTTTCATTTTCTCTCTTTTTGTTTGTTTGTTTGTTATCATCGTTTCTTTTCTTATTCTTTTTTTCTTTTTTTGATTCTACAAATGTCAATAGAAAGATGTTTGTAATTCAAATAATAAATTTTTGGATTCATATATCGAATATAACTCTATGCGTGACTCGTCATATGAGAAAAAAAAACAGTTAAATAATATATTATCGTAGGTGCAGTCGATCAATGTGTAAATAACAATGAACATTTCTATTAATATTATACCATACAACGTCGGGATTTTTCTCTACGTCCTTGCAATTCATTATTATTCATGAGCTATGCAATTTACCGTGCATGCATTATCTTTATATCGACTTGTTTATTCACATCCTGTCTCCGTTTCAATGAATTTCTCTCTGTTCACTTTTTAATACTTCTTTCGTTTATTTTTATCAATTTTTGCTTTTTTCCCCTCATCATTCTTATAATGTTAAATCGTTGTATCGAACAAATGAATGGATCACTGGTCATTTTCATTATATTTTTGTTAAAACCAGCGAGGCAAATAAGTGATTCGAGGTGATTCGTATCGAAGAAAGTTTTTTGAAACGATTTGACAGGATGCGTTTTGCTTGGTTCAATAGTAATCGGATATCGATTTATCTTTCAACTGTTTTTTTCTTTGCAAAATTCTGCTTCTCTCTTCTTTGAATGCGTAGAAAAAATATATTATATTTTTTACGAGTAAAAGTTTGTGATTTCGTTAATTCTTTAATAAAGAATTCATTTTTATATCATCTCGTTGAAATCGTTGAAAACTGAGTCTAGGAAAAGTAATAGATTACAAATTTTCCAAAACCAATGGCCTTATATGTATTTTATCGCTAAAATAAATAATTAAATTAATTAAAAAATAGTTTTCATTTTTTTTTAAATACTTTAATTAATCAGCATAATTATTTTATGGTTTAGCTATTCGTATACCACGAATAAATGGATTTCGCGTTTTAACGATAATGTATAAAAATACATATTATACATAAATTATTAAAATTACTTTTTTTACATTTTATGTAAACATATGTATAGTAATCATACTATACATATTTATTTATTAATATAATTATATTGATAAAAAGTAACATATACGGAACATACGCGTACATATATATACTGAAATATTAAAATTCTATTCCTTTTTGCGAAATCATTTTGAAAATTCATTCTTCCTGGCGATAAAAAAACATACTTTAATAATACGGAAAACATTGACTTTCGTTCGTATATTTTAAAGTATACAAACAGATTGACCTTTCTAAGCAAATTTTCTTATTGTAAATAATTCGCAAAGGGAACCTATATGAAAGGTAACCGTCTGTTTACAAAGTCGCAGTAACGTTTGAACGGTGATCGTGACATTTTAGGCATTTTATATACAAAGTTTTAAACTAATCTTATAAAAATAAGTTCACACACACACACACACACACACACACACACACACACACACACACACACACACACACGCGCGCGCGCGCGCGCGCGCGCGCGCGCGTTATATTCTACTTAAGTATACTACACATATACATAATTATATCATTAATGTTACGGTTTATGCATATGTAAATATATGGAATACTTGAAATCTTGTTTAGAATTTTATATTTATAGTTATTTTATGGTTTAGCTAGTTATATCAGGAATTAACGAATTTCATGACAACATATATACGGAGAACAAAATATATATATCTCAAACCATTTTCTGTTTCATGGATATTCTCTTTTTATATGCGTAGTGAAAACGAGAGAGAAAGAGAGAGAGAGAGAGAGAGAGAGAGAGAGAGAGAGAGAGTGAGTGTGTGTGAGGCACTCGATTAATCACGTTGAAAAAAGAGAAAGCTATAAAAGCAGCACTCCATGTTCTACGAGCTTGCTCTTCTCTCATATTTTCGTAAAAAATAATAAAGCATTTCGTCCTGGCCGTCAGGTGTGCTGACAAAGTCGTACTAATTAAATGTTCTCTCATAAAAGTAATATACCGACGACAAAATATAATATAATATAATACATATATATGTTAGTGCAAGGTAACGTAAGGAAGGAAAAAGGGCAACAGAAGAAAAAGAAAAAATATAAAGAGAAAGAGAAAAAAAGAAACAAAAAAATTAGAAATATGCAACGCAGATTAAACAGAAAACAGTCATGAGTATAATTAGTTGATTTAGAAGCATATAAGTTGTTTCCATTTTCTTTTTCTTTTTCTATTTTTCTTTTAAGGTAAAATTTTTAATTGAAAATATCCTCTATTTCTCTCTTTTTTTCTCTCCTGTATATTTATCATCATATCTGCATCAAGTACATTTTCTCTTTTTTGTATAAATGAGTATAATAATTATAGTATTTATTATTTGAAAATTGAAGTTTGTTATTAATTGTTATATTAGAAATGGATTAATCGTAATTTAGGTTTAATCATTTTTCTGTTTCAGGTAAGTGATTATATTCGAAGAAATTAATATCTTTTTTCTGAATATTGTATGGGTGAGTCAACTATTATTTTTAATATTTATTATTAGAATTTTACGTTTTATGTACGTAATGGAGACGTTCTTCATTTCGCGTATTTTTATCTGAACTCCATTTTATTTAGTTAATTTAAAAACTAGTAGTGTGTGTGTGTTTTTTTTTCATTTCTATTTTATCATCGAAAGTTGTAGTTGTTAGAAGAGTAAATTGTTCATCGAATTGCTATCATTATTACTTTCTCTCAATTCTGGGCGAAATAGAATCAATAAGTCATATTTGTATCATCAAAACAAACAATTTTTATTTCAAACAAAACAGCACATAATTATAATTTGAGAAAACATAAGACAGTATATAAAGTAAATACAAATTTTGCAAAGTCTAACTCACGTTTATAGTGTAATCTAATCAGACGGTTAAATTTCCTTTGAATTCTGACCAAACATTTTCGTATTATTTCAAGATGCAAAATTCTTTTCTTTATGAAAACAAGTATAATTATTTTGAGATAGGAAACTCGCAAACGTATTTTGTACTTTGTTAAAACCCGGTATTAAAGTATTATATTATATATTCGTATGAAAGAAACAACGATGAATTAAAATCTCGATTCGTTTTTTTCCTCAACAAGGAAAAATTATTTTTATCCATTATTTCCATCTATTTAATTATTCACGTAGAAAATTACTTATTGGCGATTACATCTACGATATGTAGTGAGATAAGATATAAAAAAAAAGAAAAAAGCAGAATACGCAAGTATAGGTGGGGAAAGTTATTTTGACGAAAGATACTTTGAAAACGAATGAAAGAATTATATACGATTGGAATCTTTGATTTTCAATAAAAATTTCTACCACCTTATACGTATGATATCAAATTAATCTTGTCACAGGACATAGTGAATCATTGAATGAAACGGACAAGCATATTCGAAAATTAACACAGATATCGTACAGTCTCTTCATACGTTGCGGAAGGATGAATAGTCTGTCGATAGTACGTCGATCGAACGGATCGGAGTTCCATTCAGAAATACTATCCAGTATGTAGTAACTAATATGAACTTTCATCAAGCTGATGTCGAGTATGTATGTACATTGAGCAGTTTTCTATGGATAATGCGTTACATAATATATATATATA
>NW_015148972.1:3993140-4067449 GCF_001465965.1 Polistes dominula | reverse complement strand
TATATATATATATATATATATATATATATAGACGTATACTGAAACACATATATTTGTATTATAAAGTTAAAGTATGCAAAAGTTAAATATCTACTAAAATGTTGGAATCTCATGAAAGACAATTATTTTTTTGTAAAATATTTTGTTAAAAGAATAAACTATTTAACATTACTATCTATATAGAAATTTCGTTGAATATTTAGAATGCAAACAAAATATTTCTCATACTTAATGCTGATTTATGTTAGAAATTCCACTATTATGCAAGGCTATGTTGTGATAATATTATCGCAAACATATTTATTCTTCATTATCTTGTCATTAGAAACGTAATCTTGCACATTAATCGATAAACATCAACGTAAATTTCATAACAGTAATAACTACTCATCGTGTTATAATATTATTCTATGTTGATATTTTAATATACCTACCTATATATTATTTGTATAACAATTTACAATAACTTCACCTGTCTGATGGATATATCAAAATCTAATAAATTTCTTTTAAGAAAAAGAAAAAAAAATATTCAAAGAAATGATATTATAGATGCATGCGATTATCCGTTAGGAGAAAAATGTTTATCAAAGTAAGAAATGTTTGTAACCGGGAAATATTGAGTCAACTTTGTACGTGTCATATTTGATGTGCATTAGAGAAATGCCAAGAATGAAAGATAAAAACGGAAATGCTTTATATTTAAGAGGGGTAGTATTGGTGACGTTAAATGATAGGCAGGTTTATCGAGGATGTAGGAGGTAGGTGGTGGATGAGGAATGAGGTATAGGAGGTATAGGAGGTATAGGAGGGTGGTTTGAAGGGAAGGAAAGGAAGGGTGAGTATCCTAAGGGGTAAAAGGATCGTGCCGCGGATATTTGTCTACCTGCGTCTGACACCGAGGCAAATTGAGATATCGATTTGCAATTTGGCACGTGGTACGGATCGCTTGAAAGTAGCTACCACGCTGGCAGGCAATGCGACCAATCGGAAGCGATCGCTTCCTAATCTTTGGATAGGCAGATCTATAAAACAGTGATGTCTCTTGGCTGTACTCCCACGTAACGAGGAATTTGTAGATTTTCTTTTGAAATCTTTTGAGTATCGCATATCTCAAATAAATTTTGTTGGTTCATATCAACTTTTCAAAAATATTATTTTTGTTTTATGATTTTGAAGATTTTTAATATTATCTTATGTGTGGATACTTTAAAAAGAAACATAATTAATATTTTCACGAAATTTCATGTTACATCTACGTTTAAATCAATATTTATTAAAAATTTTTAACGTAAATGAGAAATAATTAATTCTTTTAAATTTTCATCAGAATTAGGATGATTAGGGTAGTAAATAGAAAGAGATAGAGAAAAATAAAGGGAAAGAGAGAGAGAGAGAGAGAGAGAAATGAGTGTATGTTGAAAATTCCACTCGTCTCGATTGTCTTGCTCCGTAAATTCTCTGGAAATTTTGTGCAATTCATTTTCCACATCATTTAGTCACCCTCTGCCTTCGGCACAATGTTTTCGAGCTTTCGTGTTAGCAGTTCTCGCTAGCTCGAAGACTCGCCATTTTCACGTCTCTACTCTCTCCTCTTTCCCTTTTGCATTACAAAATTTAAGTACTATTATCAGTACCTAAAATTCCCCGGTAATTTCTCTTTATTAAAACTTTTATAGATTATATTTCTACAAAAAGATAATAATATTGAAATATTGTTGTTTTATGAATATAATTTTGTAAAATTTTTTAATTAATACTTTAATTTCAACGTCATATATACTACTATGTTGTAATAATTTTTTGAACGAAACTTTTAAGCATTTATTTTCTTGTTTTTTTCTTTTTCTTTATCAATTACAATAGTTAAACGTCATTGCAAAGATATTACTAACGATATTAATAATAATCAATTGGATAAGCAACGTATATAATTATGAAAAATACATTTCTTAATATTTTTTTCAATTACTTTTTATGGAAATATATGCAAATTATACGTAGGTAACTACATTTGCACGCACGACCCTATCGTTATTTAATAACAATCTTGGTGACTAGTGTGCATAGCAAACTCTTCCGCATCCATCAATTTTCTCTGTAGAAAATGATAGATGGGCTTTTCCGTTTCATTGCACCTTCCTGAATTCCCTTTACTCCAGGGAATCAACGTTATATTCCTCACGTTTCTCGCCGACGTAACATTAATGACGCAAGTTTTATATTCGTCTGTATTCTTATGGAAAGGAAAAATATGTAAGATATAATGGACGGACTCTTATCACAGATTTCATCGCAAACGTCATGAAAATATTTATTAAATTTTTCATGTGTAAATTTACAGATCTATTACTATACCTTCTATAGTATGATTTCGATTAACAAGCGACATTTTCGACTTACATTAGATTTTTGTATAGAATCAGTCTCTTCTCGCTTTTACCATTAATAACAAGACACTATGTATATATGTATATTATGTTGTTTTTATCTATACTAATGTATTTTCTATACTATTATATTTTGACATTAAGAGATGTGCAATATAATCGATATAGAATACAATTTTGATGTATTCTGTTTTGACAAGTTTAATTTGAAAAAAGGGATTTGTAAATAAAAATTGAAGTATATAATATTAATTATTTTGTTCTTATCCGTTAGATTATAGTAATATATATATATATATATATGTAATTCGATTCTTCGAAAATAGATTGGAAGATAACGTAAGTAACGTTTCGATATCATCAGCCGATTACATCAAAAAAAGAAATATTACGAATGAATCAACTCGAAACCGAGAGTATTGTTATCAAGCTTCCATCTTCCATTTAGCTTAATCATAGTTCTCCGATTCTTTTCGTATTTTTCAGAGCTAACATTACCTCAGCCATGCTGCTTTGTTAGATATTGTATGGCTGTATTATAAGAAAATTTTATATTTTACCCTTTGGCAATCCATTTATCATTTCTTATTTCTTCCTTTCTTTATAAATCTTTTATTTCTTTTTACTTTTTCTTTTTCTTTTTCGTTCTTTTTTTTTCTTATTTAACTTACCATAAAGTAGAGAAACTCTTTTTGAGTCTCGAGTTTCTATTTATATGCATTATCGAACAATTTTTATGTTAATTACATATTACGTTTTATATCAGTAACGGAAATCTTGTTTGTTTATATTAATCATTTATGCAGAAAATATTTTTCCACACAAATATGATTTTAATAAATATTCAAAATGGAGAGATTCTGGGTTCTGATTTTTGATAGGTGCTTTTTAATACGCTTTATTAAAGTATAATTAATACTTATTATTTTGTTGAATATTTTTTATTAATACTTCCGCAAATATTTGTAATAAATTTTGTTATGATTTTCTGCTCTGTTTGGGATTTCTTTATGCAGATTTTTTATTTTGTTTACGTAATTTAATAGAATACTAAAGAGAATATTTATTAGTTGAACGAACAGACCAATATACGGCATTATTGTATCCTATCCGGCGACCATTGGATTCCTAATTTAATATTTTTCTTGCAATCAACAGATTTTTTAATGAACAACAGCCTCCATGTTCATACCACATATATATTTACAGGAATATTCTGTTTCCCTACTGACAAAAATCTTTAATTATACGTATTGAGAAGTGTTGGAAAAATCAAAGCCCTCTCTCTATACCACATTTTGAATATTTATTAAAAATAATATTTTTGTGAAAAAAAAAATATAGCTACACTGTTATTTACATATTTCGTTGTTTCAATTTGAAAACATTATTCGATAAAAAATATATTTTGTAATGTTATTAAATATCGTTAAACAATAAATAAAAATGTAAATATAGAAAAAATATGAATAAATATCTTATGTATTTGGAATATTGTTATTAAATGAAATATAATATATATTTTAATTATACATATTCAAAATACGAATAAATAAAATGTATAGATTTTGTTAATAATACAATATTACAAATCGACGTTAAATTTAGCTAATAATATTAATAATAATAATTTATTCGAATGTTTATTCGGTTTCTCTTATGCAAATAAATTCAACGCTATAAAATATTCTATCTCTGGACGATCATAAAGTACGCTTATTTTTTGGTTTGTATGTTTTCTTTTTTTTAATTTTTTTTCTGCATATTTTCTCTGAAATTCGATAACGCACGACAATGGAACATTTTCCGTGGTATATGATCGTACAATAAATAACTTATTATCATGGGTCATTAAAATTGGTTGAAAAATTATTGATAGGGTCATATACGAAACGCATTATCAAAGCCAAGTATCGCATCAAACTTTCTCTCCGTTTCTCGATCATCCTATCCGATAACCGATATCTAAAATCACGTGTGTGGCATGATTAAGTAGTGTAGTTACATTCGGTGTTCGCGGCACCTACGGGGACGAGTTATTACTGATAGCATTAATCTGCATCCTGAATACACGGTTCATTAATTGGCAGGTAGCTCAGCAAAGCTGGTTGTTGGTGTAGATTAGTAATTAAAGCGCGTCAATGTTCCCTTTGACGTTTTACTCGAGAGAAGAAAGTGAAATATTTGCAAAACTTAACGATCACAATAAAGGCAAATTGCATTTCTATTAATTTTTATTGTATTTTTCTAATCTTACGTAAGAAATATTTATCATTTTCAATGTAAAACATAATAACGGCAATAAGATATTTTTATTAATGAAAGTATGATTCTTGTATTTCTTTTAGAACGAGCGTAATTCTGAATAAATATAACGAAAAAAAAGTATAGCTGGACGGGTATAATGTAACAAGTCGTTAATACGATTAACTTTTTTCCCCGGGTTCTTCTGGAATGTTTGATATTTCGTGTTTGCTCATTGTTAATTAATAACTTATTTAAAAAGATGAACGATCGATAAAACAATCAATACGCTCGAATGACGTCGTTTCGATATATACATGCACCAATGGCGACAAATTTAGTTTGTTTTTACTGAATCTCTGCATATATGGAGTTTCCATTGGCAAAACTGAATATCCACAATTGTTGAATTTATGATTTTTACGTATACAGTTGATGGGTAGTATTGAATATATGCATGTAAAATACATATGTATCTCTTTAAAAAACGGTCAAATAATTGGTTAGGAAAAAAGATTAATTTGATGTTGTAAGAATTTATTATTTGCTTTAGGGAACAGTGAACTATGTTATTTTAAGCTTTCGATTGTATTAACTTACATATATAAAAGCATATTTGTGTGTGTGTGTATCTTTTTGATATGGTACACACATAACTGATTTGAAAAGCTTATTTAAACATTGAGATATGCCTTTTCTTTTTCAATCAAACTTGCGTTGAAGCATGACGAAACGAATAGATACATACACTCGTACGTTAATAGTTAACAATGTAAGCGATTAAAAATTTTGAGGTCACGATATAAAATTGAAAAAAAATGGTCAATAGAAGGTATTTTTGAAATTTGTAAAAAGAAACGTAAAATAGTCATGGATTGCTGAATAGAGATTCAATTTTCTGTTGGTTTCATAGCAAAGAAAAAAAAAAGGAAGAAATCTCCGTAGATTCAACGAAGCGTGTTTTGGATAAGTGCAAATTCAATGGAGCGAGAAGGTACTAGCCCTTATTTTCTTCATGCACAATGCCAGTATGTTCAATAAAAATAAAGAAAAAGTGAAAGAGAGAGAGAAAGGCAAGTATTCAGGTAAATAGGAAATGAGAAAGAATGAGATAGAGAAAATATCAAAATAAATAGAAAGAAAATAAGAAACACATAGAGAGGTGAAATGGTAGAATAAAGTAACTTAAAAAGGTATTTCGTACTAGTTTCAATACTTTTTCAAAAGCAAAGAATTACTTCGATATAAACGATAGTTTTATCCGAAACTTAAAGAACCAGTACAAAATTACAGAATACCGAAAGTTAGTCGGTAAAGTTCGACGAAGTTTTGCTTCGTCCCTGAAGGTGGTCGGTGATCCTTTTCTGATCCAACGTGATTCTTCTGTAAAATAAAAAATGTATACACAGGGTGTTTTGCTATGAAACTTGTAGAATAATACAATATTTTTTTTTTATGTATTCTTTTCAAAATTCATCCCGCAAACTAGTTAGTTGAGATATTAATATTATCATAAATTTTTAAACATTTTGCAAAATATTTTGCTTTAAAGAATTTTTAACACATTTATATCATCAATGATACAAACCACTTAATGGAGCAGTCATGCACGTGCCGTCCGTAGCATGGGATCCCGGTGTGAACACGTTGAATAAATTGTAGATTTATTCAATGCAATAAATGCTCCAAATATTTATCATTGACTTTTTAACATTTCCGACACGAAAATCTTGATAAATTGTTTATATCGAGTAATGGGGGAAAAAAAAAATTAAAAGAAACGTATTATTTGCAGCAGTTTATCTTTTGAGTATGCTTTTATATCTTGACGTGGTTTTTGATATCGTTTCAACGATTGTGTAAGTTCTTTTTTCTATAAAAACGATTTTGTTGCAGTAGAATAATAGAAAGAATAGAGTATAATATCGTTGTAAGGCGATTTAAAAGTCATACTCGAAGTAATATTAAGAGTTTCGAAAGAGAATTGAAATCAATATGATCGGACATGGGAAGAAATAATTTCTCGTGCAATCAATGTTAATCGTTTTTATTCTTTTTTATTTATCTTTGGTATAGATATACCTTATATAGTTATATAAAAATTTACATGAACACAGAATACTTTTGTATTTATAATATGTGTGTATACCTATACAACTATATCGTCTATATTTTATCAAAACTACTGATTATTTTTTTTATATTAGATCGAAAGAATCTAAAATGAATAGCATTAATTTGACATAGAATATATGTCTTTGTCAATATAAATACAAATAATCTAATGCCGACTTGTCTATTGATTATTGTTTTGAATTTTGACGCATCAAAATTATGTAAGAAATAATTGTTAAATTTAATTCAAATTGATTGTGGATCGGGTTGGTTGGATGATAACAAACTTGAAAGTATAACTATTATTATTTATTACAACTAATTAATTCAAAACTTACATATATAATGGTCATCAAAGACCAAGGGCAAACGCGTTTACATCACGTGGAGCTATATATACGACTAACTACGGTAAAACAAAAAGAAGTCATTAAAAGAAAGTCGGATCAATTCGGATTGATTCGGATCGAGTCGGCCGCTGCCGCTCAAGCTTATCAGCAATATAAACTGTACATACTTCAACAATAATAACTTTAATTATTAAATATAATTTATTATTAGATACGGTTAGTAAAATCAATCAACGAAAAAATCTTATCAGTAATAAAGTATTTTGTTCCTACAAAATATTTCAGCTAAAAGTATTTACCACTCAAAGGGTTAAATGACATGATGAAAATTTGTAAAATCTGTAGTATTCGATAAAAAAGATAAATAAATTCATTTTGTTTTCTTAGCAATTGAACATTATGTTACGATTAGATAAATCGATTAAAAATCTTATTTCTCTCTCTCTCTCTCTCTCTTTTTCTCAAAAATAGATCATTATTGTATATGTATGCCACTTTATTGTTACGCATCGTTGATCTTTTATCACTTTCCGAAAGGCAGGAGAAGGAAACGCATATTGTGCTTGATAACGCGTACCTTATTGCCACATAATTCATTTTATCTCCTTGGTAAGACACACGATCTAGTTACATAAAGGTTTATAAATTGGCCACATGTTTTACTATCGCGAAGAGAAGAGCCATATTTTCGTGACAGATTTCAAGGTGCTTAAGATTTAGTTTAAAATTATAATCACACTCTCTAGACGTGCTAGGAAAATATCTACGATACACTTTCAACGAGTTTAATATTGTATAAATAAGTTATCTTGTGTGTGTAAAACAATTTAACGAATTTTACCTATACTTATTTTTGCAAAAAAAAGTTATTGTATACTACTTTTTTTTCTTTTTTATTATACATATAATCTAACAAATTATATATATTTTGCAGTACAGTGGGGGGGAAGAAAAAAAATATTTCAAAAATTTGTTCTTTTCGTTTGAGATATTTTAATTAAGAGGAAAATAATAAAATATCTTCAAATTAATTGTTTTTGTTAAATGAAAGTAACAAGAGGTGGTAAAATCTTTTGACCGAGACAGTGGAAATAATATGAGAGATAAAAGATAAAAATATATTTTGAAAAAAAGGAAAAGAAAGACAAAATAAATTAATGAGTCTTTCGTAGAACAATCTTTGATAGTGTTACTTTCGGAATATAGTTACGTCAAATTAGAAAGTCTCACCGAGAGAACAATAGTGCGAACACTTTTAGACGCGTACGGACAAAGAGACACAAAGAAGCCTTCCGCGATTTAGCGGTGTACAATACAACGTTAAATTGAATCTCACGAAAGGAAATCACAAAGCCTTTGTCGCGACAAACATATATGTATATACGTAGACATACATATACACATACATATACAAATAATTAGGTACAAAGATACGTGATCTAGTAAAATATACAAGACTGGCTAATCAGCGTGCAGCTAATGCTAGCTAGTTGGTATCACGAGTTCACGTTCACGTTTCTATGTAAATCTGTTACATCTTAATTGTACTGGCACGTTGTTGCAGTAATTAAATTATATCTTAATTGAACAATCAGCAAACCTTTGATTAGTTTTAACTAATCAAAGGTTATATCTTAGCTTGTATATCTCTTGTCTTAGAATAACATTCAATGTGTTACATATACGTTTTTTTTTTAAATATTTTTTCTTTAATTTGTGATGCAAGTATTAATAGTTTCGAATAATTTGAAATAAATTACCGTGCACGAACATTCCGACATAATTTGGTCACCAAAAAGGATGGGATGGATGCTACCACGAATTCTATTAGAATTTTCGAGAATTTAAATTTACTTTTAAACATTTCTATTCGTTGCTTTTGTTTGTAGAAGATCGATAGTTTCATTTAGATCGTTTAAATATTTTCTAACTTATTAGGAATTTTTGTAAAAAGCTGATTCAGTGTGTTTTTTATCGTATACTCTTACAAATGAAATAAAACAAAGTTGCTAGAAATATTTATTCTTTATTGATATACAATTTAAGAGAAACGAAAATGTAAACCTTCTCCATTAAAGATAATATTATTGAGTTTGTATTTTAAAGAAATTGATAAAATATTTGAAAGACGTCCTAAAGATAGTAAATGTTTTACAACCTATGCAAAACTTGATTAATTCATCAAATAGAAAGTTTTATTAAACTCGTTTCACCTGAAAACGCATTCTTTTCCTCATCTTTCCAGTATTTCTTAATTAATTATTTATCGTTTCTTATAACCGATAGTTACAAGCTTCACAAAGTATTTCCTATTCCATTATTACGGCCATTATTTTTTGATACACGTTGAAGAACACGTGTTGCAACTACTTTAAGCGATGCATATTATGTAATGGTGCTGACGTTAAAGTACCTGACCTTACATAATACATTACAGTCGCTTTTAGAATATAATATAGAAAGATAATATTAGAGTAATAACGCGATCGAGTAGGAGGTAGATCAATAGAATCATTATTTGTTCAATTATATTTAATTATTTCTGAATGCCTTTGTCAATTGTTCAATTCATATTTTGTTATTTTCGTTCGAGCATGAAGCTTATATAAAGAATAAAAAGAATGAATAAATAAGAGAATAAATTTTAACAATAAACAAGATGCATGAAACTCTCCCATGACCAAAATAATCTTTGAAGCATAAAACGAACTATGCGAAATTTGAAGGAAAATGAAGCACGAAATTATTCAAAACAAGAACGCACGTAGACGAATTGGCGGCGCACGTTAATGAAATATTAAAAGCACATTACGCACTATTGGTAAATAGATAGATGAGAGAGAGAGAGAGATAGAGATAGAGATAGAGATAGAGAGAGAGAGAGAGAGAGAGAGAATATAGTCCGAAATAAAGAAAAATAATTTTTTATTTCTAGGACATTGAATACATATCAAGTTGCTGAGGTTGCGTACATATATATATATCTCATACACTTCAACTATTTTTAATGACATATGAAATTTTGGAAGATAGTCGGTACACATTGTCCATTATTTAACTCTTCTGAAAGTGAAGCGTACCTACTCACATATTCAACCCAGAGAGAACTCTCTAGTTATACGTTATATAGAATTATTAAAACTTTATTTCAATATGAAGAACTATTGAAACTCGTTGGAAATGCATTAAGATCAAAAGAAAGATTTTCTACATCATCCTAAAATAATTATGTAAATTTGAAACATCATATCTACGTGAAATTCGATAAAAGTATAGTAAAGGTTAGATAGATTTATGATGATGAAAATATTTAAACGCGTGTAAATCATTTTTATTCATTTTTATGATGTTCATATTTATTATACTAAATTATAACATAAAACTGTTTTTTTACGTCCATTCAAAATTAACAATTGAGTTTATTTGGCTACATGTTGAATGAACTAAACTTTTCACATTTTCAGAATTTGGAAAAAGAATAAGAAAGAAATTATTTTTGTCATTTGAAAAATATAATTATAAGTTTAGTACAATTTCAAATCACGTTACGTATAACCATGCTGCGAACAATGTTGACTCATATGCAAACGCTTATATAACAAACCAAACAATATATATACATATATATATATATATATATAATAATAAACTCGTATAAAAAGAAAACTTTACTATGAAAAACATTGTGTATTATTGACAACAAAATTAATCCCGAATAAATTTGAACCATCCAAAAAAAAATAAATGCAATTGATATTTGCGAAATATCGAGATATTCATTTTCAGTTCGATTTTACCCGAAAGCTTTTTTGTATTCTTTTTTTGTTAATAGCCATCTTCTACAATTCTTGTGTTGAACTTTCATATATGCGTAGATTTTATTCAGAAACGAATGAATGCTCTATCCAATTTTTCTTCCCCTTTCTCATCAGCATACTTTCGTACTTTGTTACATTTCACTCCAAAATCATACTGGTGCCCTTTGGTATATATGGTAACAATATTATAATAAATAAACCCTACAAATAACTTACTTCTGATAGTGAGAATTCGTCTTATTCTCTCGAAGCTTGGTTTTAAGAAGGTTTCACTTCTACCATACGTGATCTGCACACATGTTTTCAATCAAAATTCGACGTTATCGATTAATAATTCATCAGACATTTAATTTTTGTTTCTTCTCTCTTTCTATTTATCGCTTCTTTTTAATCTATTCGATTACGAACGAAAATGCGAATTTATGATACGGGTTATTTTATCATTTATGTAGTTAACAAAGTTATTGGGTAGTATAAAGTAGTTGAGAGTAAAATTGACTTTGATTATGTTAACGACTTGATAAATATTAAATACACTCGAGAGATTAATACTTTTTTTTTTACAGATAATATTATAAAATATAAACGTTATCTAATGAAAAAAAATGCTTTATTATAAAGAAATATTTTTTTCATTGATGTAATTTGTCAGAGTAAAAATGTAAAAAGAGAAAGAGAGAGAGGATAAAAAAGAGAACGTATAATAAGAAAAACAAGGATCAATTTGTAGGAATCCTGATGGAGCAGAATGGAAAGAGGAAGATGAGTAGGAGGGAAGCAGAAATGCCAGAGTAAAATCTGGGACACGCGCAAAATGCTTTCGGTGGCTGTGGCTGTGGGGAGGGCTATGGTTCTTTCACGAGCGAAAACGTAGTTTCAAACGAAAAATTTGCATATATTTGCATTTCCTATTCTGTAGGAAGGGTTTTTTTCGTGCTTTTTGAGAGAGAGAGAGAGAGAGAGAGGGATCCGCGAATAGAAGATCTTTCGACTTTGAGTTTTTGATGCTTGAGTGCAATGTCACGCTCTTCCTTGATTTCTCATAATAATTTTGTTTCGTAAAAATTTCTAGGAATGAAAAAAAAAGAAAAAAAAAAGAAAAATATTAAAAAGAGGACAAAAAAGGAGAGGAAACGAGTGAGATATTAGAGATGAAATGTAAATTTTCCTGATCTGCTTCTTTATCTCTATTCTTTGCTTTAGATTTTTCAATAAAGGATTTCTCTTACTTCTTTCCTTTTTTTTCTCTTTTTTTTTTTCTTTTTTTAATGTTTTCTTTCTCTTGTAGAAGATGAATAAAAAGTCGAATCTCAATTTCGTACTCGTGCGAGAATTTTCTTACAAGCTTTATCATATCCTACGTTTAATACCTTTGACAATTTTGTCATGTTTTTTTATCTTTTTTTTTGGTAGGAAGCAATAGATGAAAACAAAGCTTTAGGTTGATATTTATTCTTTCAATTGCTTTGACGATACGACGATCATCTTCCTATTAACAAAATCTTCTTAATTGAGGAGCTTATTTTAGCAACTTTAATTTCAAAAAGGTTACCATTCAACATTCTACATACATATAGAGAACACGTTTATGATACTTTATGAAAGATATTAGGAAACCAAGTTTCTCAAACTAAACGAGATGCAGTCAAACTTGACATTACGAACCTAATATAAGTAATATAAAAGCACTAATTAGTTTCTATGTATTGCTTTTTGAAAGATACGCTATTTAACCTACTAATATGTTCATATATTATACTCATACGTTTTTGTTTCGTACATAATTACAATTAGAGAAATAATAAGAAATATCTTGGACATGTTTTTTCCCCGATAACTAGTCTCATTTACTTTGTTAAATACTGTTATAATTTTAACGATGCATTTAAAATTACTTCTCTTTTTTTATGTACGAATATAATATTTTAATCTCTCTTTTTCTCTTGTTTATTATCCCCAACATTAAAACACTTTATACGAAATATTATGCCAACGCCGAAAATTTTACTAAATGTAACCTTTTTACAGAAGTATATCAAGTAAATAGAATTGAGTTAATACGTTTAATTACATGTATCGTCAGGTATAATCTTACAAATTTCCTAGCGAATCTTTTAACATATTTCCATATGTTTTGTTTGCTAATTTTTAATATACATTATTAGATTAAATGTAAAAAATGAGATTAAACTAATCGATGATATCACTTGCATTTAATTACACGTTAAGAAGTTCACGTAAGTTTCGATATATAAATTTTTAAATATCGAACGATATTATTGTCTAATTAAAAAAATCAATTACAAAACATGAAACGTGCATGTGCAATACGAAATGTATCTTTTTCCGCAGGATTTTTTGCTTCGAATCTACCTTGTAAATAAAAAATTGAGTATATTTAAAAATAAATTAAATATTCATTGTGTTATTAGATAACTTTATTGTATTTTATTGAACATTTCATTCGCTAGAGATTTCATAATATCAATATTATTCGAACATTAAGCCGCGAAGTCATCCATTTCTGTAATTATTATACCACCTGGGAGGTGATTCAGTTGACTCCATGGAATTAGCTAACGTGCAGGGCTATCAAATAAACGAGAATCGTATAACAACGAATACCATGGGTTACTCGAGAATAACATGAAATTTGTTTTGTACAAGTGAGCAAGAGAAACACAGAGAGAGAGAGAGAAAGAGAGAGAGAGAGAGAGAGAGAGAGAGAGAGAAGCAACGAGAAAGGTAGACAATGTCATAACATGGTTAGAATAAAGGATATAGTCATGGTTGTTAATATCAAGCTTTGGGTATTAACAACCATGGTTGGTCTTTATTCGATGTTTTATTGATAGATATTGTTATTGTTAAGTTGTCGGAAACGGTATATTTAGTTTAGTTTCAAAAATTCCCTTGTATTGATTACAATTTAAATGTAATTTGACATAGTTCTTTAATTTATTGCTTTATCTATTGCCATGATTTGTGATATATGTTAAATAATTCACTAAATACTGTGCAGTT
This sequence comes from Polistes dominula, assembly GCF_001465965.1. The sequence continues at coordinate 4,053,508 of NW_015148972.1, read as the reverse complement.
CGATATATTAGGTTTTAATGCTATTAATAATAATTATTGCGTATGAGAAAAAGTAAATGTTTAATCAAAATATCCATTTATCGTTTAAGGAACGATCATTATATCTTTCATTAAAATTTGTTAAAAATCATCGAAGATATATTTTTTACTTTTTCATCATTAATTTTATAGACTTTATCTATCGAATGAAAATAGAAATATATCACCGTAATAATAAGGTTTTTTTTTATGTAGATAGAAGTGAAGACACTGAGAAGAAGGATAGCTCTTGTAAAGATAATTTAATATGAATAATTTTTTATGAAGATATCCGATCCAATAGTTCTATTTGTTTTTCGTACTAATGTCTAAATGAAAGAAAAAAAAGAAAAGTAAAGGAAAAGAAAACAAAAAGAAAAGTTAACGATATAATTGTGGGATATGAAAGGATTCGCTTATTTTTAGAAACGGATAAAAGTGACACACACTCCGTCTGTATATACGGTCGAATATGCGATTTTGTTTTCTCTGTTTCGTTGCATCATTGTGTATCTTTCGTAAACGTAACCGTGGAAAAAAAAGTTTGTAAAAAAATTAAATCGCGGCGATAAGATAGAAATGTCGTACGGTGCAAAACTGTAGAAAGTTTTGGCGAAAGTTTAACTGAAAAAGAAAAATAGGAGGCGGGGAAGGGGGGGGGGCGAAAGAAGATGAAGAAAAGGAGAAAGGGGGAAAAATACGGATAAAGGAGTTTGCCGTGTGCAGGACGGCAAAGAGTAAATTTAAACGAAGTGAGCCTTTACGAAGATCAAAATAATCCGAATAATGAGAACTCTTAAAAGAGGAAAGTCCTAATAGCAACTTTATTGCTCTATCCGCGATAAATTTACCCCTTGAAGTTCATCACCGCGAAAACTCGTCTTATGAGAAAGTAAAAGAGAAGGACAGAGAGAAACAGAGAAGAAGAAAAAGAAGAAGAAGAAGAAGAAGAAGAAAGAGTAAGGTCAACCTTGGAAAAGGACAGGCCAACTGGAAAGAAGCAAAGTAAAGAAGAGGAAGAGAGTAAAAGAGATAACTTAAAAGTGAACATGAGAAAGAGAGAGAAAGAGAGAGAAAGAGAGAGAAAAAGAGAGAAAAAGAGAGAGAAAGACAAACAAACAGACAGATAGGCAGGCAGGCAGGTAGGCGAAAAGTTGACGGAAAACTCGAGGTGGGAAAAAAAGGGAAGGAACGTTGCTCCTTGAAAAAGTTAAATCGGCCTCTATAAGTAGTAAAGAGTCATATCCATGCGGCCTTTTCTTAGACCTTTTGAATTCGAAAGAAGGCCATATAAAGTATTCTCCTTTCTTATCAGACGTTCGAGTTTCAAAAATGCTGCTTGAACGAACTTTTTGACTTTTCCATAAAGGTTGTCGTTTAACGTGTAAAGTATCACGTATTCATTATACGTATACATGGTGTTAAATATTGCGAAGAAAATGGAATAACTGGTTTAAATAAGGTTTTAAATATTTACCAATATTTGTGTGAGAAATAATAATATGATTTTTTTTTTAAAGTAATTTACGTAAAAAGTAATTGTTATTAGTTTTTTAAAAATTACAAATAGATTTGTCGAAGTGATTTTTGAAACGTTTTCGAGATGACTTTGCAAAGAATATTTGTTTCAGTAGTAAAGTATATTATACGATAACACGTACTAGTTTTCTAAATTCTTATAAGGTTTTCCAAGTTTTCCAGTAGAAATCGTCTTCTTTTTATTAAAACTTTGTTACTAGAAAAAGTGTCGTATGTACTATTCGTTACTACTCTCGAGTATCTTTTGGAAGATTTCTTCGAATCTCGAGCGTGAATTTTGTTTCATATTTTTTTATTTTTTTTATTTTACTTCCCAACCGAATCAAAATGAAATTACAAATGTGTTCATATGTACTATATATAAAAACTTGCATGTGTAATAAACATATATGTACAAAAGAGCGGGGGAGGGGGGAATTGATAGGTTCGTTACTTTTATAAGATATAGCGCATCAAAACGCGAGTGTAATTTTTTTATCTTCGACGTTTGCCATCTTATTTAAGTATGCACACAAAGTTTTATGTAAATATTTTGAACGGGAAAACTTTTGCCAACGTTCACAAGCGGATTTTATGTGTATTCTTTGTGCTTCCATCACGACGACGCATCAGCTCGCACGTTGTTACAATTTTAATGTCAAAAATTGTAGAATTACGCTCTGCGAACTTCTCTTTAATACACCTTATTTTCCAGATTTAGTTCTTTGCAATTTCATTCTTTTTCCCAACGAGAAAAAATGATTTTATGAAAAAAGATTTGCATCGAACGAAAAGATCATAGGGGAAAACTCAAAAGCGTATTATGCAAAATTCGAAAAATGCAATAAGAGTACCGGGTTGAAACAAAAAAGGATGGTTTCACTTTATTCCAGTTGTTCCCTGTCCCGTTGCTTTTGGCCGGAGGAAGAAAAATTTGCCTAGCATTTTTCCGTTAGCGTCAGTGACTTTTTCAAACGTTAGGGACATACACAAAACCTGAAGGGTTGCTGTTACATGGTCGTTGGTGAGAGAGGAGTTCACGTTCGTGCTTTCGAGTCATCACTGCACGTTGCCAGGAAAAGTAATTTAAGCGTGGCGCATCTAACGCGAAATAGAGAAAGTTCTCTCCGTCATTACGCAATATAATTAACGAATGAGTGACGGAATTTAGCCGCACCGGAAAAGCATTTTCATAGATGATATCCCCCATTACCCCCTCCCTCCCTTCTCCCCTCTCCTTCTCATACCATACCTTTCTGTATCTTCTCTTCTTTCATCTTCCTATTCCTTCTTACACTTCGGACCACTATTTTTCAACGTGCTGGTGGTTCTTGGGTTAACTTAACCAAGGTTAAGTAATCTTCCTTCTCCTGCCATGATCTCCATGTTAGCCACTTTCCTTACTTCCTTTCTTCTTTCCTTTCTTCGTTTCTTCCTTCCTTTCTTTCTTTCTTCTTTCCATTCGTATCTTTACGATATGCTAAATTTTTATGATGACGAGTTCAAGGGGGATACTGTTGTCTCGCAAGATTTTACGTCTGCCCAAGTTAATGAGCTCATCTTAGGAAGATGTCGTCTTATAAAAGGAATTTTTGTTTCTTCTTCATAATTTCCTCCTTGTCATTTTACATTCGGGATGTTTCAAGATATTAGTTTGCGCTTGGTTAAATCGAAAAAAGGTTTTTTCTTTATTTTTTTTTGTAAAAATGTAGATTTAAATCTAACAAGAAAATAATAAATGGGTCAATTTAGTTAAATTACTTTTCGTGCTAAATAGTGATCACGTTTTATAATAATATAAGTAATACGAACTATCTAATAATGATAAAATAAAAATGGTCCCTTTTAGTATGAAATCGTAACACTATCATATGTATAAGGGGTATGGGTGGATGAGGAGAGAAGGAGGAACATTTTAAAAACTAGGTCATGAGTGAGCAAACGTTGAACTGGTGGAGAATTAAATCAAATTGGATTTGACGTTAAATGCGTCAAACGTGGTACCGCCATCGAAATTGGAAAGAATCGAACCCTTTTTCGTTCCGTTTTTTTTTTGTTCGCTATTCCGTTTAATTTTCTATGCGAATAAAGTTTCATCGATCGTCGGCATCATCGCACCTTCGTTTGTCTATTTTCTCTTTCCCAATCTCACTTTTTTTCTATTCTTTCCAAGACTCCGTTTTATTTGTCTCCTCCTCCTTCTTTTTTATGAAAAGTGATCTCTTCTCACCTCGAAAAATAAACTTAACACAGACCTGAGAAGGTTTCTTCGTTATTTTCCAACAACGAACTCGTCGTACGAAAATGCTAGTTTTAACCTTTATCACGTTCGTCACGTTGATTGCAAAAAATCATTTTCGATTATTTTTCTTTTTTTTCGGTCACGTAGAGAAATGACATTTTCTTAGACATTTCGCTTTATTCCCATCGTTTTCGACGATCTTTTCCGAAATAGAAATCTTTTGAAGGAGAAGAAGATCGAGCAAGGAGAAGACAAGATTGACACGAGTAAGAATGACAGGATGAAGATGACGCATGATCGAGGATATAATACGATGTCTTGTCCGCTAAAGTGGGATTCTCGATAGAATGGACCAAGTATTGAAGGGAATAGATGAGGTTTGAATATGTTCTATACGAATGCTATCTATGAATCTTCGAAAAGTTTTCTTTAAAGATGTTGAGTAAAGTTAAATATTGTATTTTCGAAAAATTGTTGATTCCAGTTGATTACCAATACATAATTAAAAACTAGAATTTATGTGAAATATATTTTTATTATTTAATGTTAAAGCTCTTTCAAGAGATCGTTTTAATCTTCGAGTATCATATGTTCCTGTATTGTGAAATTTTTGATATTATAAAATTGTTTGTCATATTTCCGAACAATCATTTTTATCTTTCGTAATAATAAAAATTGTTAATGCTTATACAGGAACCTTTTAAATAGGATAATCATATTGCTAATTTAGATTTCATTCGATGATGAGATCGATATATAATATGGCTTTTAACATGAATACGTACAACGTATTATACGTATAATACATTTATGACTAAAACGTAATTATACCGAATGGTGAAACACAAATTCCGTTATAATTCTTCTTAACTGCATTTTACGCGATGCAATTAAATACAGATGTGGACCATTTAAGGTACAAAGAAACGAAATGTTATCGTTTACAGGAGGTTAAATTAATCGCCTTTGCACGCGATGGTTTGCAAGTACGAGACTTGAATATAACCCATAATAGAGGAATACTTGTCTCTTTTGGATGATCTTCATTTATTTTAAATAGCAAACAAATTTTTGAAAGAAATTAATTTATAATTGGTAATCCCTGATTTATAATTGTAGAAAAACTCGATATATATATTATTATATGCATGCATGTTCACAATAATTTGATAATAGTAATTAAATATAATATCAAGTTTCTAAGGATGTATTTAAGAATAATTTGTTGTAAGGCATATTTTAGTTGGGTTAACTTTCAAGATGGGTGTACGATTGAAAAGACGTTGACATTAAATGTTAGGCGTGTCTCAAGTGTTTATAGAATAAAAGGAAAGAGGAAGAACAGTGTTTCTACGTGACACAAGAATCCTTTCTTGCTTAGGTATTGCGTAGGCCTTGGCTTAGTAAAACATAACATACTGATGCTACTACAGTAATTAACGCAACTTCACGAGAGACGAGCTTGACGTGCCTGGATTTTCAAGCTTTTTACCCTATTCTCCTTTGTCTATTTCACTTCTTTTCCTTTGCAATTAACGTACATTGGGGATAATTTTTCATTTATTTTTTTTCGTGAAAGAAAAATGTGCAATATCGAATTAAACAATTATTATATTTTCTAGAACGAATTATTTGTAATATTATTTTAATTTTGTATGTGTTTATTTCAACCTTTTTTTTTTTGAAATCTATTCAAATTTATATTCGATCTTTATAAATTATGAAAAATTGTAATCATCAACTAAATAATATACTAATTTTAATTTTATTCTACAATTGTTTCAAATGTTTTTTGTTCGTTGTTACTTTGTCACGGACAGTTGAAAAGTTTGTGAGATATTCTGATAGTTCTCGGATACTTGATATATAGTATACAGGAAATACTGGTTCAAGACATCTTTCATAGTTCTATGAATACCAATGTTAATTCACTTTTTGAATTTAGCTTGTCTGCAGATGATTAGCTTTTGTCATGTTTTAGTTAAGTTGAATTATATTCTCAAACTTATTTATCGATCTTCTTCTTCTTCTTCTCCTTTAATTATTATATATTTGTTTCTGACGTATAAATAACGAACCGATAATAATATATTATAATAGAAACATTTTGTTAACTAATTCGATATATATATTTTTTATTGTTTTTTCTCTCTCTCTTCTTATCGATTACTCGCAATACAATAAAATTCTTCATGGACTAATCGCGTTAGTCCAAAGAAACGCCCGAAGGTTCGTTGAGCATGATTTACGTTTAGAAAAGGAAGAAGGAGAAGAATAAACCAAAAAAAAGTAAAAAAAAAAAGAAAAAAAAGAAGAAAATTCTCGTAAAGCGTACACCTACTCCACCTTCCTATGTCTCGTGAAGAGTTATTACTTTTAATTTATTGTCGCGCGAAGTCTGTAGAACAATGGAAAAGAGACTCCTTCCATTATAGAGGATAAAAAAGTGCTAGGTTATTTTATTCCAAGACTAGAATTACGTTTCAGAGTAGAAGAGAAATGAATACATGTGAATGAAGTCGAAAAGCGGCTTATAAAAATTAACAATAGTAGTATTAATGATATGTATTTGGGTTATATGTGTATACGCATGTACACATAGGTAATATGTACACGTATGCATACGTGTACTCTATATGCACAAGAATTTACAAAGTAAAAAAAAAGAAAAAGAAGAAGGAAAAAAATATCTCGTTGTTAAGATTGAACTTTAAGAGTTTCTTTTTAAATTTGATACTTTATTCGAAGATCGATCAATCACGACAATGCCCTCGAAATCCGTACGATGCTTTATCGGCACGATTTCACGTCGGGCCACGGTAACGAGCGATAAAACGAATCGACGGGATCGCATAAAACTGTTTGCATACATCGCATATTTTCCATGCGCGTTCACCCATGTAATCGCATGACTCTTGCAACGATACACGCGTCTCGCATGAAAACCCTTCTGGAATGTTTTTTTTGTTTTGTTTTTATTATTTTTTTTTTTTTTTTAATGAAAGAAAAAAACATACACGAAAAGCAAGAAAAAGTAAAAATTATTCGCTTTATCAAAAATCGTTAGATTCAACGATGGGGTCAGCGTGTTCTTTCTTTCGTTTCAACGATAATTTCTAACTCGAACAATTCATAATCGTTATTCATGATATTTTTCAAACGTTTATACTAGAAATTTATTTTCACTTTTATTTTTACTATTTCTCTCTCTTTCCATGTCGTTGACTAAACATATTTAGCGATCCTTATTTCTTTTCCTTATTTATTCCATCAAATTCGGTTTATAAAATAATGAAGCAATATATCGTAAAAAGGTTGGAAAAGCTTTCAAAATATTTTAATTTGCAGATACTTTTGAAATTAAATTTTAATAAAATTGTAGAGGGATATATATAAAAAAAAATGATGAACAGAGAGATCTGTAACATTGCGCGTTTGTTGATCGTGGTATCGACAAATAAAATAATATTTGATAATACATACGTATTTCTCCGTTTCAACAGAATCATTGAACAAAAATGATCATTTATATGTATATATATTTATTAATAATAAATTAGTATTTTCGCTTTCGAATATGTTAAAATCGTTTACGTCGAATCAAAAATTACTGATCACATGTATATTTTTCTTTTTTGATCGAAAAAATAGCTTTACTTATTTTATTGAACTTTACTTCATGAAAAATATTAATAGTAACGTGTGAAAGTATTTAAAAAATGCACATATTTTTCTCATACCTAATTTATCTCGTGAAAAATACGTTTTATTAGCAATAACAAAAATTAACATAAATGTTGTTTAGTGAATTTTGACTGAACGTATACGAAATATATTTTTTAATTTCATATAAACGAATACTCGAAAAATAAAAACATATACTTAATGTAACTATTAAAGAGCAATCCCATTGATGTCTGAGTTTCGATCGTTAACCGACTCTATTTCGTCGTCAAGGATGATAACGAGCTATAAAAAAGAAGAAAAAGAAGAAGAATCTCGTATGGTAGGAGAGTCATGATGTTATTCACGAAAATGACTATACATTTTCTCTTCGTGTTTCGAAAGGAAAAACGTGTCTGTGCAACAGCATTTTAGAGCATGATCGTTGGTGGTAGCGATGCTTTTGCGGTTGGTACGATATTGTTGCTGCAGTTTTGATGGTGGCAGTGGTGAAGTTGCCGTTCGAAAAGGAGACCAGCAAGAACTAAAAGTTATTTCCCTATAAAGTTTCACCGTAGATGCACCCTTTTTCGAACGTGTTCCCCCTCTCGTACATCTGTTTTTATCGCAAACGTGGTTTCTACGGATGGAAACGTCATTTCATTTACGTTTCGTTTCATTCCTCGAACGCTATTCAGATTTCACAGAGAAATGAAATTTTCCATTTGATTAAAAAATATTTTTGTAATTCGTTATTTTATTAATATTTTTTTGTCGTTGTTCTTTTTTTAGGGGATTAATGAAACAAATTTATATACTACTTTTTGTTGTTGTTTTTATTAAATCAAGCTAGCGATCAATAAGGATCGCTAAAGGTATTATTGATTTTCGAGAATTGTTTGACAAAATATAAATTCGATTATATTCTTGATAATACTTTTGAAATATTTAACGATAATTTGTATATTCTTTTTTTTTTTATCGATTTTTCTTTCCGTTCTTATTTCGTTTTGTATTTTTCAATGTTAGATAAGATCGAGAGAATAAAGAAAAGGAAAAGTCGTAGAGAATGGAAGTAGAATAACGGATCTTTTATCCGTCACTTTATCCATTCTTGCATATTTGATAAAATACTCACTCGAAAATGCGTCTGTACAGTAAATCGACCAAACTTTCTGCCTTTCCTTCACTCCTTTTTTTTTCTCTCGTACTTTTATTCTACGATTTTTTTGACGTTCACGATGCACTTATTCGTAATGATCGTGAAACGTTAGTGGATCTTACTGCATAACTGTGAATAACGGAAGTAAGAAAGTGTAAGAATTCTTTTCTCTACGACCTAAAATAATCGTATAGTATCTTGATCGTCGTTATAAAATAGTACTTTTGATCTTTTATATTTAAGAATCTCAAAATGAACTATTTCATTTCTTTATTTCTCGTGTTATGCTCACGTAAATCAAGCAAGCTCGCTGCTACGAGAAAATTTTCTTAATTAACAATGTATATAATGAATAAAAGGCCATTTTAGAAAATTTTTTTTTTCTTTTTCTGTTTAAAATATTCCTTCACATACACAAACGCAAACACATTAAATAGTATATAACTTGTTATATAACAATTATATGACAATTATGTAATATATGTATAACTTATATTAATTACTTAATTCTATTTTATATATTATTATTTTCTATTTATATGTTTTTTTTAATTTCGATTAAAATTTTGTCGCGTATCTTAACATTTTTTTTTATCGATTCATTACCGATTTAGTTTTTGTCATTTATATCTTTCGTTATTTATCTATTTTTATCTCTTCATTTCTTTCCAACCCTTTTTTTCTTTCCAGGTCTTTTCATTTTTCGCAATAGCTTCGTTAATTGGAACCTGCCGTATGCTATTACGCGTCGATGAATTGACGTGCTTCCTACTACAAAACTTGTCGTACTTTGTTTATTCTCATAATAAAGCAAAATTAGATATACGTATGTACGTCGTTTACGTGACATTTTGAATTTTGTCGTGCATGCGCGCTAACGTGTTCTTTTTTCTTTTTTTTTCTATAAACTGTTGGAGAAAGGTTTATTTAATAGTTACTCTCTCTCTCTCCCTCTCTCTCTCTCTTTCTGTTACGTTTATATTCTAGTTAAATTGAAAATAAAATTAATCAGTTATATTACTCCATATACTGTACCAATTCGATAGTTCTTGTCATTTACAGATACGCGAAATAAAAATAGATTCTTTTAAATTCGATTTCCGTTCTTCCAATTTCAATCCAATTCGATAAAAGATTACGCTTGATTAATTATCGGTAATTTAGCAAGCGGAATACGTTGTGACTTTGCTCAGTTTGAAACGTTGAAATCTACGGTTTGAAACGTTGGAATCAATTAACGAATGTAGTTATCTACAATTTGCAAAATAAAATAAAACTAATATAATTAACTATTTTATTGATTTTTCTATGTTTCAAACAGTGCAAACTTTATTTTTAATCTTTGTTATTTAATTTGAAAGATGAATTAGTTTATTTTTAAATTAATATTTAATCGAGTGCATACAAATGCGAGAATTTTTTTCTTAGGAAATATTTTGAAGTCCAGCTTATCACTTAAAAAATCTTGTAGTTAAAATCGTAATTCATTTGTACACATATTTTTTTTTACCGTTATTCGGAAAATATATAATAAAATATTAAAGTTGAGAGATAATTGATGGATATGATTTTTAATTATCGAGAAGAGGATTGATGCATATGATTTATAATTATTGAAAAAAATGATCGAATAGATTTTTAATTGTCTAATAATATTTTGTAATAATTCTATTTTATCGAGAAAACTTTTTAATAATATGATTATTGCATTGCACAAGCTCAGAACGATTTTGCTTATATCTTCTTATATTCTTCGTGATCTTTAATTTTGTTGTTATTATCGTTTTAATAAATGATCTGGATCGTTAAAATTCAACACATCCAACGCTATTTATGATATATGCATTTTTATGCATATATCGTAAATAAAAAAAAGAAGAGGTTTTTTCCCGCGTAAATAATTTTTAGAAATAATCTATATAGAAATCGTAATTTCAATGTAAATCGGTATTCTCCTATTTTAGTCATCTTCTTATTTCTTTTTTGCGCACGAATTCACGTTCGTGTCCTCATTTATCTTTCTATTTTTCACGCATCGTGAATACACGAAGCCATCTATTTTTATGTAAAGTAGGAATTAGTATTCGTTGGACATGCTTTGTTCAATCGACAATTTTGTTCGCGACAATCACCTCTCTTCGATGTACATACGACTTTTGATAGCGTGCTATGAATGCACCGAGCTTTTCTATATACATATATAGAACTATACAACCAATATATTTGTATAGAACTATACAACCAATATATTTGTATAGCACTATACATAATACATAATACCTGTCCGCCTATAGAGATTACTCTCAATATATCTATATAGATATATATTATAAATGTATAAATATAATACATGTAACATGCATAGAATATTATATGTATATATGCAAGATAGAGATATTTATGCGAACTTGAGCATATGTATAGATAGGTAAAAGATACCTAATACGAGATAGACAATATCGAACAGAATCACGACTGCGTCATTCTGAATTTTCATTTCACGACATCAGCTATTTTATTCACCCTACATAGTAATAAAGATATGCTTTCCTATCCCTTCCTCTTTCCAGTCTCTCTTCCTTCCATATTATTTCAACAATACTCTAAATATGGTAGCACCGTTGCATGAAAAACCGACTCGGAATTTTGTTCACGAAGAACTTCTGCAAATTAAGCGACTATTTGAGTTGTTAAGATATACAAAATAAAAATCAATACACGCGGTTGACTCGTGGTGGATGGTGTTAGAAAAAAAAATGTTTCGTTTAAAGCATTCAATGGGGGGAAGGAGTGGTCGACCAATGAGTAAAGTAAATATAACGAATCGTATTTGTTCTTTTATTCTCTTTTCTTTTTCTTCAGTAATTATTATCATTTCGTGGGTAAAGTTAATAACATAGTTACTTTAAACGTTTTATAGTATACTTTCAAATAAATCTAGTCGACGTTTTTCAAGTTTGTTTGAAAAAATTATTATCGATAGAGTGTAATAATAAATATTTTTTATATATTGCATATATTCCACAGCAACCAGACAATTTCGTATATGTTATATATAATATAATGCATAAATTCATAAACGAAATGAGATATAGATAATATGTTAAAAATGGTATTATTAATTGTTTCAATTTCAAAATAAATTTCTATAAAAAAATATGATTAAAATATATAGTTAAATTTATTCTGTTTTTATTTTATAATACAACAATGAAATAATACTAAATATATTCATTCTGAAAGTAATTTTATTAGTCAGATAGTTGTTAAAATAAACAAAGATAAAATACAAAAGACTATTCCTCGACGTTCTAACAAGTCGTATAATTCATGAAGTAGAATTTAGTCTTGGCCAAGGTACTAGTTACGAAACGAAGAGAACATGAGTTCCCATTATTAGTCATTGAAGGAGGGAAACTTGAGTCACCTCTCGAAGACTGCTGAGTTGGCACGACATTGACGAGTATGGGTTTAGTTGTGCTTACTCCCTTTCACCCTAACCCTTCTCTCTCACCAACCGCATAGCCATTCTGACTGGCGTATCTTCTACCGCAACCTGTCACTCCTAACAATAAGCTTTAACGAATTAGCCACTTCATCGATGATGAATTTTCAGTGCAATTCTCTTTATCTATCCACCATTTCTTTTTATCAATTTGATTTCCTTTTGTTTTCTTATTTTTACTTCTCATAGTATTAGTATAATTTTTAAGTAAATTAGATAAGTTGCTCAATATAAAAAGTTAACACACACATACAAAACGTGTAATTTTATATATAAACAAAAGATATTTTCTATTCTTTATAATTTCTTTTTTATTACTGTATTAATTCCATTTTTATTTCAATAAAGTTTGAAATATCTATATTATACATTTTTTTTTCATAAAATTAACAAGTCGTAACAAATAAATATATTCTTTTTATAAATTTTCTCTTGTTACGAGTTCGAATTACTTTTTTACTACGAGCACCTTTTCCATATTTTTTTTATCGCTGTTAATAAATGTTATTATATCATTTCTTATAAATAAATGCTTAAAATCATAATACAAATAAGTATTCTATTATAGACAATTACTTCAATCCGAACAATTAAATCTTCCTATAGATATAATTCGAATACCTGAGGTTACTGTTGTACATAATTTATCAGGAAAATACATTAGAAAGAAAATGTATATTAAAATAGGATAAATATTCGATGCTAAACGTATTTCCTTCGAAAGATAAGCAACGAGAGGCTCATGAGAAAATATGTAGATATCGATATTCCCGTTTTAAAGGGGGAGGGGTGCTAGTTTAAAATTTCATTTCGATAAGAGATGAGACGGGGAGAAAAAGAGAGAAAGAGAAAAAGAGAAAAAATAGAGGAAAGAGTAAGAAGAGGGGAAAGAGAAAAAAATAGATATCGTATCAGGACATAGTGGGTTCGTCGTAGCACATAGATGCATACACACCTACCCTTCCTTCCTTCCTTCCTTGGAAGAAACTTTTTAAAAAAAGACACGCGCGCAAAAAAGAAGAGAGAAGCTTAAACGATGCACCGAAGTATTCGAGATTCTCGAATCGGCATAAAAGTTAGGGTCGGCGATAGTGATAGCCATTAGGCGTTAGATGTCCTTCGAATGCAACATCTTCGATCGTTCGAATGTCGATAATGTCCTATGAGCATTTTCCAATTTCCCGCGTGTCTCGCATTCGGAGAACGCGTTATCAGTTATTCGATTTCTCTTTGCTTCTCGATTTTTTATGTTGACTTGGGGAAGAGGGAAGAATAAAATAAAAAAAAGAGAGAAAGGAGATAAAAAGAAAGAGAGAGAGAAAGTAATCATAATAAATACTCGTGAAAACAAGCAAAATCGAAAAAAAAAATAAAAGAATAAAATGAATGAACGAAAAAAAAAAGAGAAAGGAGAGGGGATGGTTTGCTGGTTTCGATAAATTATCCGTTTTCTGACCTAACTTTTATCATCCTCTTCTCTCTTACCATCTTCTTCATTTTATGTAAGTTCTCTTACTTCCTCTTATGGAATCGGTCATTTGTCAGTGTCCTCTTACGATCCTCGTGTGCGCCCGGTTTTAAGCCTGTAAAACGAGACAAACTGAAATCGACCATTTATTATGCGACAGCTGCATTCAGCTTTGTGGCTCACGAGAAAGAGAGGGAGAGAGAGGGAAAGAGAGAAAAGAAACAAATAGGATTGGTTTCATTATCGATGAAACTAGAGCCGTGGATGGTCATTCATTTCTAATCGAAACGTAACTCAATTTTCAAGAGAACAAATTTATTCGAAGTTATTGATAAGTTACTCTGAACGTCGGAACGTTTATAAAATACATTAATTTTAATAAATTGTCATATAGAAAAAAAATAGAAGTACTTTAAAAAAATAAAAAAGAAAAAAGAAAATTACTTTTTAAAAACAATCTAATTATACCGATAGATAATTTGTCGAGATTAGAGATTTCCTTAAATACCTCTTTAAAGTTAGAGAAGATTTCTCTATAACATTGAATACGTATGTACTTACACATCCGTATGTAAGCAGAAATAAGTAGTTAGTCGTGTATATAAAGGTCGAAGGATAGAGGTAGGGCTCGTTAAATCCTACTCATCGTTGCAATTCGCGATTCCACGATAGGAACTCCTCCTATTTCTTCTCCTTCTCCTCCTTCTTCTCCTCTTCTACGAGCGTTGAACCATTATCCGGCGAATAAATTACAGCTAGCTAAGTTTGCGGATAGCTTTTGCGCTGCCAACACGAACGAAGTCGAAGGAACACCAACAAGAGATAGAGAGAGATATATAGATAGATAGATAGATAGAGAGATAGAGAGATAGATAGATAGATAGATAGATAGATAGATAGATAGATAGATAGATAGATAGATAGATAGATAGATAGATAGATAGATAGATAGATAAAGAGAGAAANAGATAGAGAGATAGATAGATAGATAGATAGATAGATAGATAGATAGATAGATAGATAGATAGATAGATAGATAGATAGATAGATAAAGAGAGAAAGAGGGAGAGAGAAAGAGGTAGATACGAAACGTGCAGTCTTAACATTTGAACTAAACTTTCAACAATTATACCGCAGTGAGACTCTCACATATGTTGTACTATTTGCAAGGATTCACTCTTAACAAGGGAAGACTAGCCGTCGTTTAGTTTAATACGATTGAGATCATTGTGTTTTCTCTTTGGTATTTCGATTTGCTTTCAGAATTGCTAAAAGGAATAAAACGGTATTCGGTAAATTAACATTTATTTTTTCTATATGGCTTTGTTATTACTGTTGTTGTTTTCAATCTTTAGATAATACTTTCATCGAAATGGAATCTATTTAATATTACTTTTGCCTTTAGATTGTGAATTTTTTCTTTTGTAATATTAAAAATATTTTTTTTGTATCATTTATGGAAGGAAGGAAGAGAAATTCTTGGAAAACTATTATCTAACAATAGAAATGGAATTATTAAAATATTCCCACAATCCCAGAGCATCGATGTCGTATTCAATTACGATAACAATTCGATTTTCCATCATATCGAATTAATCGAACCGATGGACTCACACACAAACACACACATATTCTCTTTCTCCTCTCTTTTTCTCTCTCTGTGGAATATCGATAATAAAAGAAAACAAAGAAGAGATAATATTCCAGAGATAAGTCGGTGAGTCTCGATTCTGACGAACTCTCGCGTATTATTCGACAAATGGGGAAGTATTCCTTGGCACACGCTAGTTTTCTACCTTCTCTTGGGAAATCGTGCGAAGAACAGACTACTGACTAGGTTGCTCCTACGTACTCTTCTGGGACACTATCGTCATGTAACCATAGTTCTCGTAGAATCGTGGGAAGAACTGAGAAAGGAGAAGTGAGAAGAATTATAGAGAGAGAGAGAGAAAAAGAACAAGAGAGTTAAAGAAAGAAGGAGTGTCTGCTCGAAGGGCTGGTCTCAATTAATGATGTCGTCTAATCGTCTCCTCGAGCAGAATCCAGTTCACCTCGGTGACCATCGCTATTTTCCAGTCCGAAGGGAGCTTCCCCCTGATAGTTCGCACGTGATTCGTTAACTGCTGGATGATACGACTCGACTAGTGACTCTTCTTCGTTTACCAAACCTCACTTTTCTCTCCTTTCTCTCTTTCTTTCTTTCTTTTTCCTTTTCTATCTCTTTCTCTTTATCCCCTTTTCCCCTCCCCCCTTAGCTCCGGATCTCTTTATTCGCTCGTACCTTTTATCTACCTTTTAAAAAGTACTCTTGAATTTTTTCTTTTTTTTTATACGTTCTCGTCTCTTCTCAAAAGCATCAACTCTTACTTTACTTCGACGTAAAACGGATCATTTCTTAATGACATCAAATTCTATGCCAACTGAGTTAGGAAAAAAGAGACCATGGCATTGCTGACTCGATTAGAACCTTCATTTTAACATCGGTGAAACGAATAAAAATGGTGATTTATTGTCTTTCTAGTCGAACTAGAAAGGTTTATTTCTTTCTCTCTCTCTCTCTCTCTCTCTCTCTCTCTCTCTTTCTCTTCCTCTTTCGGTAATTCTACCGACTTGGATTAAGGATTCTCGTTTTTGTGTTTGTTCTTTTACCTTCGATCGATTTCCAAGTTCGATTTCGAACAAAAATTCTTGCCTAGCGAGTTCCATGCGTTTTAAAGTCTTTTTCTATTCTCAAGATATATTTTTTTTCCTTTGAAATATTTCATTTTTGGCAGTACTATATAAATCTATGATCGCGCGATCGTTAATTGAATCATATGAGAGAATAAATGTAATGATATTTTTACGCGTTATATGCATCTACTATGAAAAGAATGATTATACTTGAATGAAAAAAGATTTTTCAATCGTTTTTTTTATATTCAAGTTTTCTGTATTTTTATCATCTTAAATCCATTTCAAGATATGAAGAAATGTGATGGATAAAAATAGTAGCAGATAAAAGAATAATGTAAAATTGAGAATGTTGTTAGGACAAATCTGTTTTTGACATTTTCCATTTGCTTCATACGTTTCACTCAAATTAGAAATATCGATAAAAATGTCATTCACCATTATTCATATATCTTATCATATTGAAATTAAATTTGTGAAAGACAATGATAACTTTAAAAAATAATATTTAGTATATACGTAATAGGAAAATGAAATTTAATTGTAAATGCAAAAACAAGAATAAAAATAAGAGATAAGTAAGGAGATAGGAAAATAGAAAAAGTGGTTAAAAGTTATTGCTATATGTGAAATAAAAAAAATTTTACTGAAAAGATCAATTTACTTGCAGAGAGAGAGAGAGAGAGAGAGAGAGAGAGCGAGAGAGAGAGAGAGAGAGAGCGAGAGAGAGAGAGAGAGAGAGAGAGAGATGATGACCGTCAAAGCGTTGAAGGTTAATTAAAAATCTTCGGGAATGGAGATCAACGTGCTGAGTCGGTTGTGCGTTTGCGAAAACGCGTTTACTTCGATGGCATATATCTATGGCTTCGTACGAGATATAACTATGTAATACATACACCATATCTATATATATAGTGTGTGTGTTGTCAACCCTTAGCACCGACATGAGTATATTCGTGTTTGTAGTTTAGTAAAAGTAAATTCTTCTGATGGTTTCTCTGTTTGCAATTCTAGATAAAATCATAGTATAACATACGTACGTAACTAGAAATTAATATTTTGTATTTCGAGTATATTAATTATCTCGTTCCAGTTATATTTATAATCATGACTGATAAAAGGATATAGAAGAAGGATCATATATAAAAATTGAACGAGAGATGTCGGATGAAATATGCAAGCTCGTTCATATTTCCCAATCGCATTTCCTTCATTTTTATGTGCATAGAAAAAAATGTGAATCGCAAACATACATTTACATTTATGTTGAATTTACTCTCTCTCTTTCTCTCTCTTATTCCTATTTTGTTTTTATATTTTTTTATTCATAAAGATATCAGCGAAACGAAGCCTATGGTTCGAGTTTCTTTTTTTTTTATTTGTTTTTTTTTTATTTTACTGAAAGTCGATGCTACTTCATTGAAACCAAACGAGAGGAGCAAGCAAAGAGAGTTATAAAAAATGGTTTTAAAAGGGACGACCAGAGGCGTCGAGTTTGTTCACCGAGAGAAATACTTCTATGGTGGATTTCGCCAGTCGCTTTCGAGGGCTACTCGAGCACAGGGATTAAGAGAATTTTTCCTTCCTTCCTTTTCCTTTCTTTTCCTTCCATTTCTCTCTTATTTTTTCTTTCGAATTCTTAACAATACAACGAAGGAAAGGATAAAAAAAAAGAAAAGAAAAGAAATAGAGAGTTATTCTGTGGTCAACAGCAGCTACGTGGATTACCAAGCACATTTTGCTTTTAATATTTATTCATTTTTTATTGGGTCTAAAAAAAAAAAAAATAAAAAAAAAAAGGAGAAATAATGTTTTCACAATTGTTGGGAAAAATATTAATTAATACGAGGTATTATTATTCGAGCGAAAGGTTTATAAAACGCAGAACGTGTAAAGCTTGGTAAACATATTTTTCTTCTAAATTTCTTCCAAGCAATTATCTTTTGTTTCATACATTTTTCCTATTTTTTATAATAAAATATTTTTAAACGAACTTTTTTAATTAAGATATTTTTAAAAACGTACTTTTCTGATAAGATAAAATATATAAGTTCGTGTTACCATTTATACCTATTTGCAGTCCTAAATATATATAACGATTAAATATTCCAGAATATAAATACGGGTAAGTGGTAAAAAAGTTTCGTAACGAATGTGTTAATTACAGAGCAACGTTTAAGCTGACATACTTTTTGCATTTGTCTATTTTTTCTTTTTTTTTTAACATTCAAAGAAAAAGCAGGACAATTATATTTTTATCCAAGAATTTAACAAATGGAATGAAATGTTTAAAATAGAGAGAGAGAGAGAGAGAGAGAGAGAGGATGTATATAATATTTAATAGAAAATTCTTTGGAAATTATACAGGTAATTATAAGAGAATATATTTACTAACATATCCAAGTAATGGTTTTTTGCAATGGTATGATACTTTACTTTATTTAATTATATGCAAATATTCGACGAGTTTGCAAGTATTTATGCAAACGAAAAAATAAAATAAAGAAAAAAGAAAAACCCTTACAAAAAATACTGAAGTGAATAAATTATTCAGACTGAAATCCTAATAGTAGAATTATAATAATGAAAATATAATATAAATTAATAGAAGGTATGAGTATCGCATTACTAAGAACGAAGTGAGATGATTACTTCAGAGAAAGAACGAAAAGTTTGCACTAATTGGAAGAGCGAGTGTTTTCTCTTTTTTTTTCTTTTTAAATAATTTTCTCGGCAAATAATTATAACGACTAGATAATATTTTTAAGTGATGACGAATTCGAATCATTTGGTATAGTATTTCTTTTTTAGATTTATATTTATACACACCTATGGTAATACTCACATTTAACGAAATATTACACATTGAATATGTATTATCTATGATTAATTTAGAAAAATACAAAAAAAATTGATCGCTGTCTAAAAAATATCTATTGACTGTAGTGTTATCGTTCGTACGAGTTAACTCTAACAAAATAAAGTCGAAATCTTCGTAACGAAGAGTATGAGATATTTCTTGTTGTGTAAAATATCAGGATAGAGAAAGAGTCCAATAAAGTAGATTGTTCCGGGAAACTCGGTACAAACAAGGCTGGAAAAGAATAGAAGAAAAAGAATCAACGAGAGAGAAAGAAAATATATATATATATATATATATATATATATATATATATAAAGAGAAAAAGATAAAAATCCAGAGACAAGGACAGAGAAATATACAGAGGCAGACGTCACGAAGAAAATCCGCAATATTTTATCGGTCCAAATGTATTATCGATAAATCCTATTGGTAAAAATTGAATCGAACGACTTGATTATCACGAAGCACACAGCATGAAGTTTGTGGCTGTAGTTCGAGTCCACCTTTTCTCTCTTTCTCTCTTTCTCTCTTTCTCTTTATATACAGATATATACATATGTGTGTATTCGTACACGAATGTCGGAGATATATGGCGCACCGGGGACGGATTCCGCAGCGCGCCGAAATTGCGGTTCCGGACAGAGAAGCAAATGAACCAGGGGGCTTCGACGTTTTATTTGCGACTCTCGCGCAAAGAGAAACGCACGAGAGAGGAGAGGAAGAGTTCCGGAACATCCTACACTCTTTCTCTTTATATATATACATCTCTTTCTTTCTCTCTCTCTCTCTCTCTCTCTCTCTCTGGGTCTCTTTTTCTACCTTCTATTCTCATTTCTCTATGTTGTGGGATGGTGGCATTCGAGGCACACGCCGTTCATTTCCCGAATAGCTTTATTCCCTGAAAACGATTCGAACTTCGACGATGGTTCGATTAACTACACGAATATAGGAATTTTTAAAATGGTTATATGGTGAAATTTATAATTAAAATAAAAAAAAAAAAAAGTAACAATGACTTCTTATGTTTTTTACAGAAGCATTTAGTTTAAATATTGTTATTCGTTAATTGATTGATTAATTTTTCGAATGAAAAACAAAAAAAGAAAAAAAAAAAAAGAAAAAAAAACAAGACTATAGTAAAAGCAAACAATCATTGTTATATCTTCAATGATTTTTATATCGTGTATGCGGCATAGGAGTGAAAAATCGTTATTTAAAAAAACAATTGTTATTTTTAAGAGTATATATATATACTCGACGTCGAATCAATTTGAAGTATTTAAACGAAATCAAAAATGGCGTTCTTGTTTGTCCAGGACGAACGGTTTAAATGTATATTTTGTTTTTTAACAATCGCGTTGTTACGATTCGTGACACACCAATATAATACACATACACAAACACATACTCGTGAGAACGATAACAAATAGAAATCAATGTCTACTCGAAATAAAACGTAACACTGGTCAATTATCCTACGAACCACCTGGAAGTATAAAATTAGCAAGAAAATATAACGAAATATTAAAAGAAGAATATAGTATGTACAAGGCAAGGTAAATTAATAGGTATATATATATCATATAGCTGTATATACATAACATGGTACGTCTGGGTTACGTCAAGTAATGACATCCTTTGAAAGAGCTCTCTTCGTTAGCGTCTCATCATCAAAGATAAAATACGTGGAGTCCCATCCACAGTGGATTCACGTTTATATCCTGCCAAGTCGAACACCTCGTATCTCTTTATCACTCTCTTTCTTTTTTACTTTATCTCTTTATTCTCAGCTCTGCGAGTTCCAACCTCTGAAAGTTTCACCATGTAAAAAGAAAGAAATATTTCATTGTACTTTTCCATGTGGCATTAGCAGAAATTCGATGTAAACTCTTTATGTTATATTCTTTTTTCCTTTATTCTTCCTCCTCTTCTTCTCTTTATTTTCTTCCTCTTGTCTTTATTAAATCAAAAAAAGTAAAAAGAAAAAAGAAAACACGCAACAAACGTGAAACTCGTTAAATAAAAATACACGTTCCCCCATATTTTGTTCAATTCGAAAAAATAGGAAAAAGCAATACAAGCGCGTAAACCAGTTGAAAAGTATTTGTTAATGGTTTAAAAACGAATAAAGTAAGATAAATGATGCGTATATTTGTATGAGAATTCTTTTCTCCATATATTTACAATATATATATATATATTTAAAGCCGTATTTTTAATCCAGAATAATTTCATTTTACGATATTGCAGTAAATTATAATCCCTTAACAAAACATTTTTCTTCGGTTATATAAACTGTGTAAAAAATCTTTACCTTGGAAATATTTATAAGTTTAGGTTAATGAAGATAAAGATGAAAAACATACAGAATATTGTATTTGTAACCTCGTATTTAAATAATATTAATTAATAATAAGAATACGAATATATTTACATATGATATAAGATAAGTAAATTTGTATCAGTTATCAATATTCAAAATAATAAATTAATTATGCATTAAACACAATAAAATCGTTCATTACTGTGTCGGTAATGTTCTTAACCGAGGTATAATTAGCACCGTTCGAACGATCGAGTTATCGGTCTGACTCGGTGCTAATTTCTATGCTGATTAAACAGCATTAATCAGCCTGACGATAATGAGCGGCGGTTGGTGATCGCGTTGCGATTTTTGTCGGTTTAACGCAATTGCTAGGTTCTCGTCGTCGTCCTCCATATCTTTTCAAACAAATTGTTTGGCCGCGGCTAACGAGCCTCACCATGAGCCCTTTAGTTATCGGTATTCGAGGGTATAAACGTTATGCGACTGTTTGCGAGATTAAGCGTCCCTAAACTTAATTTCTGTCTAATCGAGAAAAATATATGTATAGTATTTGTCAAGTAATTTATTTCGTTAAATAAAACAAATCTATTCTCCAACTGTAACCTGTATCGTAAAGTTTATTTCACATTTCATTAAAAAATTATACATATTCATGGATAATTTGATACTTATTTTAACGCGTTTATTATGATTAACAATATTTGATTATTTGAATCAGTCGAGATTTTCTATATTATTACTCAGTAATACGTAATTATTTTCTTAATTATTTTTATTTAATGAAGAATATAATATTACTTGAAGTACTCGTATGATTTCTACGTAATCAACCTTTTTTAAATCCAATTTGTGGTTATTAACTTTTTATTACTGTTTTTATCGTTTTTAAATTATCCTCTTCCTCTCTTTCTCTTTCTCTGGTTTAAAAAAATTAAATTATAAGATGCAGCTCTCAAAAGAACGATTCTACATTTAAAATGTAGATTTTCCGTAGTAAGTACTTTCCAATACAATCAATAAGGGCTTTAAAATGCTTTGTTTGTTTAAATGCTCTTATAAATAATAGCTTTGATATTCGTTCTCGAAAGGTTTTTCGTTGTATCAGAAATATAAAAAAGATTAACATTGTTCACTTTTCTTCTTCAAATATTTTCTTAAGCATTCACTATAGTGAGATTCGCATTTGCTAATATGTAAAATATACAGGTATCATATATACATGTCTACGACTTTTGATGAATAATCCATGTATGAATAATATTATATTTATTATAGATAAAAATGGATTGTGAAAGAAAAAGTAAAAGTCTTATGTACTTTTTCATCCTTTTATTCTCTTGTTTTTGATATTCTTATATACAGAAAATCAGTAATTTTTATTTACAAGTTAAGTACAAATTTTTTGTATAAAACTTGAAAAGAGATTACATGAAGTAATTATTATTAAATCATATTATTATTTAAATCTGTTTAACATAAAGTTGCATAATTTTGAATATTAAAATAGGATTATATGGATATTTATTATAAAAAAAGGATAACAATGACGTGCAAGGAAAAAAGAAATTATGAATAATTCCTTTATACTTAAATATTCCTATTATATTATAATATTCGTGTAAAATTATTTGACCAAGAGGGATAGTCGAGGAATATAAGTATCGATCGCAAAGTCGAGTATACTATACTCGATTTTCGAGATATCGTTACGGCATTCCACGTTCCGTCTTTGTTAACGATGCCGCAGGAAGGTACGCATTTGAATATAAAAAAGTGCCCTCCTCTTTTTTGTACTTTGCAACACGCGTAACAAAGGATGGTAATATATGCGTACGTGCGTGCACGGGGGATGAATGTATAATGTAGGATGTAAACGTGACGGTAAAGAAGCCAGGTTCGAACTTGTTGAAAATTCTACGAGTAACAATAAATATCGAAAGGGGAGTCTTGAAAAAAAAAACGAAGAAAAATTATAAGAGCAATGTCTATTTATTTCGTATCATCTATGTAAGTAATTTAAAAAAAGAAAAGAAAGAAATTCAGTTGCAACGACAAATATAATTAGATTGATTTTCCGTAATTAAATAAAAATAATTACATTTTGAACCTTCAATTGATGGTTTGAACTAAAAAACGTCATCAGTTAAAACGTGACTTTTAGTTGTTGTTGTATGATATGTATGGTTTATTATTAATTTTTAGAAATGAAGAAATAATTTTTGTCGTTATTCAGAAACAAAAAGTAGAGAGAAAAGGAAGAAAACAAATAGAATAAAGTTAAGCAAGGAAAAATCTCTCCGCGATATAAGCTTCATTGAACCGTTATAATCGTGATAAAAAAGAACTTGCGATATCAGTGTCGAATATCGGTTTCACTTGGAAAATCCGACGTTGAACGTATTACTGCTTGATATGACGGTACTCTCCTAACCCTTCAATGAATTCAAATAGATTCCACTATCGCACATGCTTGAAAGCGACTTACCTATTTACATACATACATAATACGAGTTCTCCGTGATTATAAACGGAAACTTAGATTCCACTTGATCGCGGTGTACCAATTTGAGAAAGAAATATAATAGATAAGGATAGAAATAGTTGAAAAACATTTTTCTATAGTTATCTTGCGGATTTTTTTTTTTCTTATCTTTTAAGAAGATCGTAGAAATATCGATAAACGTTGGAAGTTCGAACGATAAAAAGGACAGGACAGTGTTATCTTTGAACATTTTGTTCTTACATCCCTTAAAAGGGTACTTCTATCTTTGATATAAAACTAGATCGATAAATACGTTCGAGATTTTGGTTGAGATTTTTATCGATGGAACAAATAACTTCCTTCCTTCCTTCCTTATTTCCTTCTTTCCTTTTTCCGTTTTTCTTTTAAGAGTTGAACACGCAAGAACCTTTTCGATGTTTTATCGTAATTTCTCTCTCTTTCTCCCTTTCTCTCGTTTAAGAGAAGAAATATTTAAAACGCACGAGACATTGCCGATGGGGAACGATAAACGTTCGAGTAACGAGTTTAAGTCGTTGTATCGGCAGTACCTTCCCGATTAAATTTTCGAGGGAGAAAATTAAATCACACGGAAGGTACGGTATAGAGTTTCCTTCCTTAAGGGGGTTAAACGTTGAAACTATCGTAACAACAACGAGACGAGCAAAACTTACAACTATAAGTCGTCGATTAGTTCATAAATGACAAAATATCGTATCATTTACTAATTTAAAAATATTGTCAATTTCAAAACGAATGATATTAGTTTAAAATACTAATTTTTTAAATTCTTATCAACAGGAACGAATGTTGTTGGTTAATATAAAACACTTAAACGAATATAAATATAATGGCAAAAATAATATTTTTATATGACAATATAATTTTTATTTAAACTCTGACAAAAAATTGGCTTCGAATTTGGTACCTATTATTGAATTATACACATTTATGTAATAAGAAGTAGAAAAATTAATTATCAACGATTTAATAATCAATTAAGAGAAGGAGAAACTCATCGAAGAGTAAAAAATTTTCTCGCTAAGTTTTCGTTATAAACGACGAAGTAACGAGTGGGAATTAATAAATGAACGATAAGAAAATTTTCAGAAGAAAATAAAAAAAAGGGATGAAGAGGAGAGAAGGGGAGGGGGAAAAGTTGAGTGGACACGGGACAAACGTAGAAGAAAGAAAAGGGGAAAGGAAAGAAATGGAAAAAGAAGTGAGATAGAGAGAGAAAGGGGAAAATTAAAGAAAAAGGAAATGTAAAGGAAAGTGGGAAGAAGGTAGAAGAAGGAAGAGGAAAAACGGGAAGCGGATGAAGCGGAGAGTGGTTTAATTAAATCGATATTAGGCGCAGCCGCAAGCAAGGCTTTCCAGTATCTCCTGCTAGTTCGACAATGCGAAAATTATGCAGAACGAATGCAAATTAGAATGAACGAATTCGTTCTTCGATTAGCGTCACGAGAAGAAACGAAAAGAGATAGAGAAAGAGGAAGAGAAGAAAAAAGAAAGAAAGAAAGAAAAACAAATAAAAGGAAAAAGAGAAAGAGAGAGTGAGAGAGATAGAGATAGAGATAGAGATAGAGATAGAGATAAAAGATTCGACTTTGATCGTTGCAACGTCCATCACTTCGTTTTCGCGTTGATCTTTTCTCATTTTCTCTTTCTTCTTGAAGAAGAATATTTTATCGATGAGTTTGTGTGAGTATGCTTGAGAGCATAATATATAGATCTAGATACTTGCGTATATGTGTGTGTTGCGCGCGCGTGTGTGTGTATCTTTGTGCATGTATATATATGTTGGAAATAGGAAGCTTTGCATCGTCTTTGACGCTTAAACAGCTAGAAGGAAGGCGCGAAGCTACACATGGCGACACGAGGGAGGTCTATAGGAATTTCACATTGCAAGCGTTGCTCAAATTGTTCTCGTCCTTTGAATCCGTCGAATCCTCATTTTCTTTGAAATCCGGAAACGCGTCAGCTGTACAGGCAATATAGATTGTTATCTCTACTTGGGACTCGATCAACCAGATGATGCAGAAATGAAATTTTATATATCCAATTTTTATATTGATCCACTTTATATCTGTATAAAGGAATAATTTATGTGAATTAGTAACAGGAATATTTTGTAACTTTGGTATTGTTAATTTTTAAAGCAATCCATATTTTTTTATAAAAAGAAACAGATTTTGATATTATTAAACTATTCAATTCATATACATTTTATTGTATAAAAGAGTATTCTATTATAAATAAATAACATTAAGTTAAAAATAAATGGTTATTATTTACAATTTACAGTATGATAAGGATATGAATACTTTTGTGATTCATTATGTAGATAGAGATAATAAGAAATGTTATTATATCATTTATAATTCGCGAATGTTCAATTATTTTTCATATTACGAAGCACGAGGTTTTAAACGTTTAATTATTTTTCCAAACCTTATTGCATAAATATTTCTTAGTTTGCTTTGAATTAGGAATAATACAAACAATTTAAGTTAGATAACAATAAAAGAAGAAAGAAGATAAGGAAGACAAGAACATTGAAATTCTAGGAGTTTGGTTATAGCGGTGTATACAGTAGTTGTACGGTTAGAGGGTTGAATAGAGCAAGTTTAGTTCGTTGCTGGGTAATTTATTGGGACGGAAATGATTCCATTACCGCACACCAAAATGGGTTATGCCACTTCGGCACGACTGAAACCAACCAGAACATTCTGAATGCGGTCGTGTACCTATGTGTCTTGTTTTTCTATTTTTTCTTTTTTATTCCAAATTAATACACGTTTTCAATAAACGTTCCTCCTTTTCTGCAGTTATAGAGAGTAAGCGAGAATAACTCGAGG
Organism: Polistes dominula; assembly: GCF_001465965.1. The sequence continues at coordinate 4,026,709 of NW_015148972.1, read as the reverse complement.
AGATGATGAACGTGCGGAAAAAAAATCTGAGACAGCTTCTTTCCATATCTATATAATCATTTTCTCTTTTCTTTATTCGTTGTCAATAACTCTTGAATCGATTTCTATCTTTGAGCGCAACGTTCATGTAAAATTTCTTGCGATCTCATCATGCTCTAGACAGCTCTTTTAGTGTTTGCATGGTAGAAGCCAATCTGTCTTCCTTCAAATTCAATCGCGTGATCTCGTTGAGTTTAAAAACAATGAACCAAGGATCTCGATAGGAGACACTTGGGTAAAAAATTGTCATTAATTTTAAAACTTTATTGGTTAACTTGGTTATATATTATCTATCTTGATACTTGACGGGGATTATTAATTAAATTATTTTTTTTTCTCATTCATGAACGAAGTTTGTTTCTTCCCCAAGACGTGTTGAATAATGTTCTAGGATAATTATTTATTTTTATTCTATATCACAGGGTAACAAATATTTGTATTTGTCTATATATTTAAATTGACAAAGTATTGTTGGGAAAGATTTACTTGTTATACTATTTATGATAATTAGAATTGTTTTTGTTTTTTTCCCTATTCTTTTTATTTTCATTCTTCCAACGATGTGATACACCTTTCAATTTTTTCCTGGAGCTTAATCCTTATGTTTGAATCTAATGTATGTTATTATTTGCATTTTATGCTGTATTGGTTTTATCTTGTCTGTTGTATAGCATAGTTATGTCTGTGTTTATTATTACTTCCCAGTACAGGTTGTATTGATCGTTCTCGAGTACTGCAGTTGATGTTTAATTATAGTATTCTGTTGCATCTTCGATTACATTACATATACCATTGTTTTGTTTATATGTTGTCAACGATATTTCTTTATCTGTCGTCGTTAGTTGTTATGCTATCCTGCATAATGTGAAACTATTATTATTATTATTAGTATTGAATGGTATATATCCAAGTATAATTGGATTAATCTGTCGGAAAATGTAAGGCAACATGATTTTTAAGGTAAAGTGCCATTGGAAACAACGGAAGAAGATGTTTCTGTAATGTGAACAGACTGATACGAAGACAAAGCAAATTCGATAAGGCACACATCTAAAATGGAGATTTAGTTGTAAATGGAATTGCAATTTGGAGTAATTGTGTGTTCTTCATAAGATTGTGTTTGATTTGAAGATTTTCTTACTAGTTGAGTTGAATACATTGTGTTCTTTTTTCTTTTTTTCTTCTTTGAATATAATGAATTTTGGAAAATTCACAATAATCGAGAGATATTGAAAAATTAATATTTTATAAAAATTTGTTTACGAGACATATAATTACAATGGCATTAGATCGAGTTATGGTAAAATTTAATAACGTACGAAAATGAACGAAGGAACGTTATGTTGCGTAAGATAAAATTCGATTTTGATCCTTCTTCCGTGCAAGCACAAGTCATCTTCGTAGTAAACCTCAGGATTATGCGGAATCACGTTTCTCTACGCAATGGCACTTATAAATTTTACGGCAAGTTTATCCCTTTACTCCTAACACCGAGTGAACTAACTATGGTCAAATATATCGGTGCCATGGGGTGGATACACATTGTCCATCAACGTGAATTAGACCATGGTTTTCAATGATATTAATTTACGTAGTATTTAATGCACATTATATACATATGTACCTTTCTATCCGCAATGATAAATTATTTTTTTTAATAACGAGATACGTCCGTGCAAAAGGAATTCATTATTACAGCAGGCTCGACAATAACAGAAGAAAAAGAGAGAGAGAGAGAGAGAGAGAGAAAGGTAATAGTGAACGCACAAACCCTATATTTTTATGCGGTAGGTAAGTATCCAGCGACAAAACGTGTTATTGAAATTTTTTGTTTCTCTTACTATTTATTTTTATTTTTTTTTATTTTTTTATGTCCGCTACATTTTCTTTTAGAAGTCACGAATAAAAAGAGATGGGCGGGATGGAAGGGAATGGTTGTTTTCCTGGCGGAAAACTGAGCGTCGAAATGTTATGGGGAAAAAAAATACAAATGCAAAAAGTACGATCTCTTACGATGTCATTCGATATTCATCTTTCTTTCTCACTATCTCTTTCTCTCACACGATTACGATGATAACAATGAATCGATATTGTAAATATAATTTACGATATAATTTATTGATCATATTAAGGAATATTTTAATGATTTTATTATTAAATACTTAACGATTAGAATTAATTTCTTTTTTTGCAAATATCTATTTATATTTTAAAAAGAGACGGGTCTCGTGATTCAGGCAAATATCACTTGTTATTTTCAATAAAAAAAAAAAAGACAAAAAAACAAACAAAAAGAAAGGAATACGTAATGCGGGCAAACGAACGAACAGTGTTGTTGCAGCACCCACACACTTTTCGCTGCAAATGCTCTATGCAAAATATCTTCATTTGTTGCGTTTCCGTTCGTCTGTGAAAACGCGAATGAAAAGCGACGAGTTTGATGAGTTACGCGTCCGTATACGTACACCAAAAAACGAACGTTCATTTCTCTCTATCTCTCTTTCTCTTTCTCTTTCTCCTCTCCCTTTATCGAGGTCGGTGTTACGTTTGCGTGGAGAGTTTTTTACTCGTTATACCGAATATACATTTTTCTCGCGTTAGCACCGTACTTCAAACTAAAATAAAACAAAAGCCGGAGAAGAAGAAGAACTTCACAAAAATAAACGACAGGTACAGAATTGAACAATGATCTCTCCCCTCCACTAATGATGGAAATTGTTGACACGTTTCCATATTCATTATTGTATAGGTGTATATCATATTGCAATGTACAATTTTCCTATGAAATTTATGATTTTTCTTGACTAATTTTGTTTCTGACAACAATTCATTATATTATTATAGATTAAATTTTACTTCTCATTGGTCAAAGAGAACCGTCGAATAACAATCTTCGTTATTTTTTTTCACTTTTTTAAACTCTCACATACATGCACACTTACATATACACTGTCACACACATATTGGCAGAGAATTCAAAAAGTCGAATGGAAAGAGAAGAAAAGAGAAAGCGTTGTCGGTTGATTCGAAGATAAAATGGTCAAAAGGGGTCAACGTTCACGACTTTAGAAAAGATTACTTTAAAAGCTCGTTCTGAGGAAGAGAGTAGTAGTAATAATGGTCTCTGTAAAAAGATGAGAAGAATAGGGCAAAGGTAATCGTAATCAGAGCATTTTGAGAATTTCTATTTTCTTACCGACGCGACGGATCATTTATTAGTCTTTCTTTTTTGCTTTTCTATTGAGATTCTTCAATAAACTTTTGTAATAAAAATTTATTTTTTCTTATTTATTGGAAAGTTCAATATATTTTTATTAGTACGTTTTAAAGTATTCGTATTATTTCTTTAAAAATTGAGTAATATTTATAAGAACCGAAGAATAAAACAAAAGTAAAAAATCTTAATGAGATTTAAAAATTTTTTTTCCTTTCGTCTCTCACCTACGAATAATTTTATTCGTTTTTCATCGTGATTTATCTATTTATTTGGAAGGAAAAGTTCTATTCTTTTTTTTTTATTTCTTCATATTTTCAAGCGATTATATTATTTGTTAATAATTCATCGATAAGATAATTGTTTTGACTTAACTTAATTGCATTAGTTAATTTACTTGATGATTATTTTCGAAGAAAGAAAAAAAAATACATGGACATTTACGTGGAACAAAACCTTCGAATTTTGATCAATCTTCCTTGGATCTAATAAAAACGTCTCTGAATTTGATCCGCTTTCTTCGACACAAAGGAAGGAAAGAAATAAGAAACCGTTTTGCGATAGAACGTCGTAGCAGCATACAGCGGAACGATTTGAAAGAGCGAAATCGTTTTCCACAGCGAACTCGATATTTCTATTTTCGAAGAAATCCAGAAAGCACATACTAGATAGGATATATGAGATATCAAAAAATGTTTCGCTATGAAAGTTCTATTCTCTACGTATGTGTATGTATTTTTTGCTATGGTAAACATAATACATAAGACGATGATCTTTTCGAATGTCCTTTCATTTTTTTCTTCGTATTATTTTTTTTATCTCGTGTCGATTGAATAAAAGATTTAATTAATTATCGACAAAAAGTAATGATGCGAAAATGAAAAAGACCATTCTCAAAAAAAAAAAGATAAAAAAGTCTTTTATTCTTGATCAAACATCGAGGAGGAGTTTTTTTTCGTTTATTCGCTAATCTAAAAGGTGAAAAGAAAAGAATCGATAATGAAAACGTGAGGAATGTTCTGAGGACGTCTAACAGACCCAACATAAATTATTCCGTCATATTTTTCAATTGAAACGAACTCATCTATCAGGATGGAAGGACGGTTGGTCTTTTTTAGAAAAAGGATGGTTTGTTCAACTTATTAATAAAAAAAGGAAATTCTTTTATTCGAGACGCCGAGGAATATTAGATCGGCAAATGCGACAAAGTAATGAATAAAGGCGTAAAAACCTTTATCGCGGAACCAATAATTGACTAATGTTGACTGTGAAAAGGTAAAATAAAAGTCGAGTAAAAGATAAAAAAGAGAAAAAGAAAGAAAAAGACACTTTGAGTAACTTCAAATAAAATTTATTCGATTTGTAATTTTAACACACGTACTATAAATAAAATAATTCATCAACGATACGTAGGTAATTTTTATCAATTAATGATATTTCTACGAATAATACGTCAAGTATATTCGCTGTGAAAAGCATATGGGGCATTTCACGTGAAGCGGACAACGAAAACAATGTGAGGTCGTGGATTTTGTTCATAATTAGCTTGATTGTACCCCTATGTAGCCTCAATAATTGTACATTATTATTTTTTTTTTTTACCTTAGTTACCAATTTATGGGGCTTCATAGAATTGACAAAATATGAGGAATAGATTTTTCGAATACTATTAAAAGAGTAAATATAATGGATTATATAAGAAATAAATCGTGTTTATTAGAGAATATAAATTAATTTTTTCGGAAGTAAATAAAAATTTGAAATTAAACTTTTTTTCGTCTAGTAAACCGGAAGTTAAAATTTAAAATGTGAATTTATTAAATTTCGCATATTTTTATTTTTTTTATTTTTACCTTAAAAAATAGCTTGTAGTGTATAAATATTATGAAAAAAAAAAAACATGTGTGCAGATCACAAGTGTTAGAAGTGAAACCTTCAAAAATCTAAGTTTCGAGAGAATGAGACGAATGCACAGTTTTAAGAGTAAGATAATTGTAGGATTTATTTATTATAATATTATTACCATATATAATAAAGATCACCGGTATGGTCTCTGGGTGGAATAGCTGATAAAAAATACATTTTTCCCAATTCAAGCAATAAAAATGAAGTGCTAAATGCGATAGCCATAGACAGAAACAAAAATGGTAGAATGTTTGTCGGTGGAAAGATATCCTATCTTTTAACCTAAGTAAATATAATATATTTTTTTTTGAAACTCAGGTAGATAAATTTTTTTTCTTTTACACTTTTCACACTTTCTGTGAATGTGAGATATCTTTATTATGGGTTAACACACACAAGTATTTCTTTTTGTGTTGCAACTAATACCTGAAGATGCTGTAAAAGAAAGAAACAATTCTGGTCGTATTTTTTTCGTTTCATCGGGTTTTGAATTACAACTATTTTAATATCTATTTATCATTTTCGTTGTTTTATTTTATAACATTAAAAATGTTTTTAAAAATTTATTTTCTATATTTTTTTTCTATTTTTGTAAAATAAGTTATATTATTGTATTTTTATTGGAAATATAAAGTAAATGAGGTTTATTTGTTTTTGTCACGTGTCTAGTTTCTTCTATTTAAAAACTTTTCTATTTTATTGAAAAATTAGTATAAATTTCATAAATACGCAAACATTATAATTAAAAAACATGTCTTTGGATATTTATAAGAAAAATATTCTGCAATATTGTTTAATTCTTTTTCTCTAATGTATCTGATAATCATTTCTTTTTTTTTGTAAAATATTGCAGACAATACAATTATTATATTCTATATATTTCATAATTGTTAATTATAATATCTGCAACATAAATAATTTAATATTAATTTTTCAATACAACAGAAACATTTTTAAGTAGAAAAGAAATGACACGTTTGGTAAAAAAAAAAAACAGACCACACACCTTTTTTCTTTATTTCGACTGTCGGTTCGTTTGGACCTTATACTTTTGTCGCATACCTACGTGCTTATCTCTGTTTATTCTTCTACCCTTCTATCGCTCCTACCTACAAACATTTCGAGTATCGAAATAATATGTGTCCACTCTTTGTAGTATGCAGTCGCACACAAACACACACATATAAAACCAGGAGCGGTAACTACGAAGCATAGCATAAAGAGGAGACCGAGAATAGGAAAAACTGTATAGCTATATTCCGTCTCATTCTCTCGCAGGCTCAATCCTATATGTTTGTCTCTTTTTCTCTCATTATTTAGTATAGCAGCCGTTTCATAGCTTCGTTACATAGCTTCGTTACACAGCTTCGTTACCGTTTATTTACTTTTCAGATCACTCCCATTCTAAAGAAGTTTTCACTTCAAAAATTATAATGGTATCTCAATTCGTTTAGAAGATATGAACTAAACAGTACGAAGGTTCCGTAAGGCACGCTGTACTGAGCGGTTTCTAAGTGTATAATTCATTAGTTACAATAGTAAACTGTAAGTAGCGAGTGAGCCAACAGTCCTGAGGAACCGCTCAGTAGAGCGCGCTACACGGAACCTTCGTACTGTTTAGTTCATATCTTCTAAACGAATCGAGATACCATTATAATTTTTTTGCATAATATTTATACACTACAAGCTATTTTTTAAGGTAAAAATAAAAAAAAATAAAAATATGCGAAATTTAATAAATTCACATTTTAAATTTTAACTTCCGGTTTACTAGACGAAAAAAAGTTTAATTTCAAATTTTTATTTACTTCCGAAAAAATTAATTTATATTCACTAATAAACACGATTTATTTCTTATATAATCCATCTCAATTGACTCTTTTAATAGTATTCGAAAAATCTATTCCTCATATTTTGTCAATTCTTTGAAGCCCCATAAATTGGTAACTAAGGTAAAAAAAAAAAAAATAATGATGTACAATTATTGAGGTCACATAGGAGTACAATCAAGCTAATTATGAACAAAATCCACGACCTCACATTGTTTTCGTTGTCCGCTTCACGTGAAATGCTCCATATACAAGTTATTTCGATTATTCGATTTTTTGTCCAAATTTTATTAACGTCATAGTTCGACGTTTAAAAAGTGACTATATAAGTGTGGTGTATATTTTCTATGACTCTGTGTTCATAAATTCATTCATTGATCTTTTTTTAAAGATCGGAAAAAATAAAAGCTGGCAAAAGCTATATTACCTAGAGCCTTTATATAAAAAACAAATTTAAAAGCAAAACGATTGACGTGCTATTCATCCATAAAATATCTGCATAGAAATAGCTACAATCATGCTTATTTTCACGTATACTGTATCAAAGTATTGAATAATATTCTTGTTACTTTTTACTCCCTCCCTTTTTTCCTTTTTTTTTATACGTTTTTTATCTTCAATAAAAATACGAGGGAAAGATAGAATGTACGTTCAATTATCCTTGTCATCGTCGATATTTAAAATGAGACGTCTCGACGCTTTTTCTCATTGACCTTGTGAGAATATTCCGACGTTCCATGTTAAAGTTCGCAATATGAAGCTTTTAATCTAATATTCTTTGTACGGGTTCTTTTAAAAAGACCATTTTATGCGAAAAAGACGACCGATGACATCCTTCTTTCTCTCTCTCTCTCTCCCTCTCCCTTTTGCTTTCTTTTTTATTACTTTGTATGTATAAGTGCACTGCCACGTGTATGGGTTTTTATTTGATCACGTTGAAATCCACCAACCCTGTTCTCATAACCGCATTTTTATAGGCCACTCACACGTTCGTTTTTTTTTCTTTTTTTTTCTTATTTTGTTAAAGCTTAGCCTTTGTATTTCTATCTTTGTTTTTATTCCTCTTTTATTTTCTGTATTTCTCTGTAAATCAATTCTCGTTGAGAAGTGTTATTTGCGATAGGCAAGGCTTTTTTAAAATAGTTCATAAAGTTTACATTTAAAAAAAGGAATGGACCGTTTGTAAAACTACATGTAGGCAACAAATAGTAAACATTTCGATGAAAATTTGTTTTCTTCCCTTTGTTTTGGGATATATATGTATATTCAACAGTTATAGTTACGTTATATCAATTCTCAGTTTTTGGCTATACTATAATATTACGTATAATAATCGTATTGAAATTGTGTAACTTTTAACTTAAATTGTCAATCACGATAGAATGTTCAATTTCCCCTTGGAAATGTCTGTTATATAATCGTTAACGAGAAATTGTATTCCGATAATTCGGAATTTCAATATAAACTTGTCATTTAGCATTTATTTGAAATTATGTTCGATGAATTAATACTTATTAACCATCCTACGAGATGGTTTATAGAAGAGAAAAAGATAACAGCGAAAGCAAAGTCGTATACCAAATAATTAATGTAACGAGTGGTAAGAAAGGGGAGAAAAAACAAAATATTGAACAAGTAATAGTGTGGAAAGCAAATGTGTCTTTGTTAAACGGCGGGTTCTTTTGGAGAGAAACATCTGTTATCGTGGTACGTAACTAAACTTCGATACTGGTTTCAGCGTACTTCACACCACGTATAGCATCCTCTCTATCTCCATGGTAGAATAGCCGAGCAATTAGCCGACTGTCGCTTTAATAAGGATTTGTGCGATGCGTTAAGGTAAACCGAAGCCTGACTGTTTACCAGCAAACAAGTAGATGTTCTCTCTCCTTCTCTCTCTCTTTCTCTCTCCCTCTATTTCCCTTTGTTTCTACCTTTCTCATCTGATACCCATGTTTGTGAGTGTCGATCCTACGAAATATAACATACGCGTACAATCCCTTGAGAATAAGAGCATTGAAAGATAATTAACATTTCTTATTATATCCTTTTTGTTATCAATTAAAACATTAATATCAATTATTAATCTTACAAAAAAATCATATGTGTATATTTAAAGTAAAAAGAATTAGTAAAGTAATGTCGATACTTTTTGCATATATTAAATATTTTCAATAGGAAACTTTTATTATTACAAATAATTATAAATATATTGAATTAATTTTCAATATTAAATTAGATTGAATTGACAAAATTAGACACGCGGATAATCCGAATTATTTTAATGACATGGATATGCGTAGTGAGATTAACGATATCGGTATTATCTTTTCTTGAGAAGAAATACACGAAGTGGTAGAATGTTCGTCAACGATAACCCAGAACTCGTTGAGACTCTCACGTAGCTTGAGGGAAGAGGAGGCATTTACGAAGTAATATATGCATTGGTAGCTGTTGAATATTTCGTACGCTTCACTCGTAAGAGAAAATATTTAAGGTAAATGGAAGAGACGAGAGGAAAATGATAGATACGTATATACCTATATCAGGATCATCATTTGTTTTCCAGCATTATTATGGTACCCATGTAAAATTTTCCTCGAGTATAAACATATATACTTTATATTGTACATGGCATTGGAACTTGTGCATGTAAGCATGAATGCAGTAGTTCCTTCATGTATCAGAGAATGTTTCACTAAATACACGAAATCCAATTTGGACGTATCCCAAAATTCAATGAAGTTTCGTTTTATATGTTGCATTCGTGTGAGTATCTGTGTATATTCGATGAATCTCGATATATATATATATATATATATATATATATATATATATATAGCACGACGTAACACGATAACACTTTCTTTCAATGCATACATATACATATATAAAAATAAACGATAAATAGAAGTGATAATAAGATTGACGTTACTGTTATCGAAAAGTATAGAATTTGTAACGAATTCTCGTTAGAAAAAAAAACCATACATGTGTATTAGTAACAATAAGACGATTAGAAGATTTTTTTTTCTTAGATCTCTCTTCGGATTTTCTTTTTCTTAGATTTCTTAGATCTCGAAGCAAGTAAGTACATATTATATAACTGAAGGAAGAAAAAGAGTTAAAGAAAAGTAACGAAAGAAAGAAAGGGGTTAGGGAAAGAGGAGGGGCGGGGGAATACACGCTGAATGGACAATAAGTCTCGGAGAATTTATCATGGAAACGTAGCGAAGTTTTCCATTCGACGGGAATATAAAAAGTATCTCTTTCGCTATGGTTAAAAGCCGAAGAAACTTAGCGATCGAGGTCGAACGGAGGTAGTAGCGAAGAAGATGTATAAGTATCGTGCGAAAGAAAGAGAAAGAGAAAAAGAGAAAGAAAGAAAGAAAGAAAGAAAGAAAGAAAGAAAGAAAGAAAGAAGAAAGAAAGAAAGAAAGAAAGATAGAAAAAAAAGAAAGAAAGAAAGAAAGATAGAAAAAAAAGAAAGAAAGAAAGAAAGATAGAAAAAAAAGAAAGAAAGAAAGAAAGAAAGAGAGAGAGAGAGAGAGAAAAAAAAGAGAGAAAAAGAAACATTTGCAAGATACGACGATGTTTGATCGATCATACGTATTGAAACTCAAAGTAGGTGGGAAGGAAGAGTAGAAAAAGGTAGAAAGATAAAAAGAGAAAGAAAGAGAGAACGGGTCAAAGTGTGAGAGGAAATAGAGAGAGAGAGAGAGAGAAAAAGAGAGAGAGAGAAAAAGAGAGAGAGAGAAGCAGAGTGTGTGCCTTTCTTTCGTCTCTTTGTACGGGTCGACCTAATTCTGCCCGTTCAATTCGCGACACAGGAAATGGGGTTGCATTCGAAAAGGTACCGCGCCATTGGTTCATCCGTGATTCGTTCGGATCAGCCCCGACTACGGATGAGTTTTTTCCTCCTTTGGTTTTCCCGTTACCCACTCTCCCCTACATGCTCCTTCCTATCACCTACCAGCCTATCCTTCCACTCTCATTCTTCTTTCTCGTGCTTTACGCGTCGTTTCTTTCAAGGAATTCCTTCTCCGTTATTTCAATGCGATTCCTGAAATCACGTTTTTCAGATGTCGGAAACGTCGTCGAGTCGTTCTACTGTTTCTTCCTAGCAAAACGTCTTGTCGAATAAATCGATTACTTTAATCCTTTTTAATGTATTTAGGATATTAAGTTATGTGCATAGATTTTCAATTAATAATTATTTATATAAAATATAATAAATATCGTTAATGAAATAATTGTTAATAATAATATGTCTCGTGTCTTTTTATTACTTTTTCTTTCATTTCTACGAACACATTTTTTGGGAGCTTTTTCCAATGTTTCTTTAGGACCGCGTCCTTTTTATTTTGGTTTTTTTTGGTGTTTTCTTTCTGTTCGTTAGGGTTTTTTCCAGAGGCAAAAACCCTAGGTTTCTTTTTTTTCTGAGTTTTGTCAGAATGAAACGAATATTTAGCTTCCACCAAGCTAAAGAAGTTGCAAGGGGGTTGATAGATGGGAAAGGGAGTTGACATTATTCGTTGTTCCAGAACATATAAACTATAACTATTATGGCCTTCTTTTGTACTTACGCAACGTGGAAATTGTGAAGATTAAGTTCTTATAGTCAAACAGTTTAGAAAACGTGTGCACGTGTGCGTGCACTGTATCGCAATCTATACATTGCCAGGAATAAATACATTGATCGTATCATGTATAATATAATTTGGATTGGACAACTTCATGTCAAATAAAATACACATTTATGAGGAAATTAACCTGTAAGTTCTTGATAGCTCAAAGGTTAGTACAGTCCCTTCGGAAATTGGAAGACCTGGGTTCGAGTTCAACGACCCAAAATAGTTATATAGATTTTATCGATCTTTCGTGTCAGAGCAAGAACGAAACGAACTAATAATTTTCTAGTAAGAGGGACAAAGAACATGTAGAATCGTAACACTCTTCAAGATATAATCAGTTTCTAGCATAGCGCAACAATACGGTAAAACATTCGAGTTGACACCCTGTAGCAACATATACGAAAATACGCATTGTAAATCTCCATGGCGGACAACACGCTTACTCCTGTCCTTCCCTTTCTACTATCTCACACCTTCTCTAACCCACATTCTCTCTTTCTCCCCCATTTCCCTAGCTTTCTCTCTCTCTTTCTTTCTCTGTAGAATTCTCTCGCGAACGCATCCTCTTGTATTTCGTTACCGGATTTTAGCGGTCTGTCAAGGACACTGAATTATTTTCCTCGGTGCAAGTCATCCCGCAAAGTATGCAAACCTTATTTGCAAGCTACGCTTCGTGCATTTCTACTTTGAGATCCAAAAATGCCGCGGGCGTAGAGAACTAGAGTAAAAGATAGATAAAGAGATAGAGAGATAGAAAGAGGTAAACTAAGAGGATGCTGCATAGCTTTTTTTTATTTTTAAATTATTTAGTTGCAAAAATATTAAATAATAAATATAAAAACTATATTTTTATATAATGTACATATTCTTTTATATTACTTATGCGCTAGAGAAATGTTTATAATTATCCAAATTCGTATGTAAATAATTTGATAATTAGATACTAGCGTTATTTTCTTCCTCATTTTATATATTTATATTTTATCAGGAGATCCTAGAATTAAAAGAAATAATTAAATTCATTTACTATTAGATATAAAATATTATCTGTAATTTTTGTATCTTATTTAGTAATTAACCCTTTCGTTACGGCAGTCTGCTCCGCAGTAGTAACGCCACCATATGAGGCACTGCGCCGCCGAGCTATCGTTTAGATCCGGCGCTTGTATTCACAGGTATTGGGAAGAGGCCGTCTAATTCCGGCGCTCGTAACGAAAGGGTTAGAAGTAAAATGATATAAAGGAGGAAGAAAAGATAGACATAAGAGCCATTTTAAAATTATTATTATCTTTTCTTCTCTGTATCTATTTATCTATTTACACCCCTCTCCTTTCTGTTTCCCTTTCTGTTTCTCTTTCTCGTATTCTGTAGATAAGCGAGCTTACATACCTACATTATATATATTATAATCCACGATGGTGTGCTTATATTAAGTTTCTGCCAACAATTCGCTCAACAGTCCCAACACGAGACAGTTATTATGAAACGTGTAGCGGAATTATTCTGTACACCATGTATATTGACCGAGAAGTTGGTTATCCTAGTCCGTCAGTTTTCGTTGTAGTAAACGTCAAGGTTTCTACGCTCGAATGAAAGAGATACATAAACTGAGAACATTCATTGAATTGTGAAAACGCAAATGGAATGGGTTACGTATTTTCATAACAATGTGAAAATTTACGTAACGAGACTTTTTATTAGTCAAATATAGAATTATTATTATTAATACTTTAAAATATATTTTTGGAAGGTTGATTGAAAATCGTATAATCTAACGTTATCTTTTATTTTATTCCTATTTCATATCAGACTCGTACGACGATAATAAAATTGGATGAACATTTCCATCATGTAACAAATGATATTTATAAGGATTTTGAAAATAACCCCCCTTAGATATTAATTATTTACGCTGGAATAATTAAAATTCATTTTCTTTTTTCAAGAAATAAGAATAATCGAGGCATTAAGTTTAAGAAAGAATTAGGAGCTAAAGGTATGACAAATTTTCCGATGTTAACCGAAGCGGTAGTTCGTAATAACATTCATCCACTTTGGATTAAACTCATTCCTGCGTGTTTCTCGTAACCGTAGTAGCAAGGTAGTAGTAGCATCGAATATGGTCGCTTCGGGATAGGTTATCAGAGCTGCCGTCGGTCAAAACAGTAAAATCCCGTTGGATTAACAGGCGGAAAACTTTCGTTGGATGATATGCCCGGCACAAATTATCAGGAGAGTGGAAAGCCGTGGGCTAACGTGCGGTTAATAGTAGTCTAATTATCCCAGATTATACGTTCACGTCGCCGATGATAAGTTAATGTCATCACAAGTCGTAACGATCATCGTAATTATGCTTTTCGTCGTTTCACTATTCGTAACTTTCAATTGTTTCATTTTGTATTTTTTCCTTAGAATTATTCTATTTATTATTTTAAATAAGACGACACACACAAAATTTCTTCAAACTTCAATATCACAAAAACTGATGAAACTAACGTAAATTTTAAAGTAGAAAACTTATTTTAAAAAGAAAGGAATAAACTAAGGAAATAAAAGGAAAATCAAATGTTAATTATTATTTCGTCTTACTAATTAGTAATCAAAATTAATGTCATTCATTATTTTTTAATATACAGTTCATCTATAATACATTTTTTTTTTTAATAGTAATCCTAATTGTCTTTTTAATTGAAGGATGTTATCGTAGTCGGCTTATGGGATAGCATGAATCTCGTTTAATGTGGATTTGAGATTAGGTTACTCCTTCGTCTTTTCCTTTTTAGCTTAGGGTCCGCAAACACGTTGATAAAAAAGAGACTCATTGACCGCAGAGTCAAACAAGGTACTCGTAAATGCATTTTCGTTGTAGTTTGTTCGCTATAGTTTAACGTGTACGTAGGATTTTTTTTAGAAGTGGAATTTTCGGCCGAGAACTTTGCTTTTCTCTTTGTGGTATTCTAGAGAATCATAGTAAATCCCCCCCTCTCTCACTTTCTCTCTTTTTATTCCTTTTGTCTCTATTATTTCTATAGCATGTTTTTTTCATATATACACACGTATATACACGTAATAAGCTCATTATTAATTATATTATATTCATGTATAATAATAATACGTTGAAACATGAATTGTCGAATAATATAATTCCGGCTTTTCAATGTTCCACAGATGTATTTAAGCTAAATAGTTATTATTCTATAACCTATTATATCTAGAACAATCTTTTGTTAATTAATAATAAAAAATTAAATAATTACTTATGATTATTTAATTTTGAAATTTAATCATTTTATTCTTATAAATACGCATTTTGTTTGTTTAATTAATTATATACAAGAATTTCACTGGAACAAAATTTATCGAATCGTTCGAAAAAATCTTTCATTTTATTTAATAGCAAGAGATGTTCCGCATTTGAATCGAATTATTGGCTATTTGTCTAATTACATCACAAGCAATGAAACGAAAAAGATTTTATAATTTTATATTTAATAATTTATCAGATATTTTGTTAATTTTTTTTCGATAATGTATTTATTATTAATTGTTAATAAAATCAATGCGTTTTTAGTGTCAACATATTACGAAAGATTATGACATCCTATTTCAAACCCAATCGTACGATCAGTAACGTTTCCTTTTTGTTTTGTTTCCTTTTTCGTCACCTGGACATATAGTAATCACAATGAATTCTACGATAAAACTCATTGGAAATACGTTACTTTTGAAAATCGGATTATAAAATGGAAATTTGTCCTATTGTTTCCGTTCAGTGGTTGAAACTTCACGATATAAAAACATTTATCATAAACTCAACGAATAATTGATTTTCCATCGCTTATTTTTAGTTAATAATAAAATGATATAATAATATAATAATAATTCGAAATCGTGTATATATTATGTATATATACATATATAACAAAATTATGAAATAAATTATATTCGAAAACGGCGATTAATTTAGATTTGAAATTTAATAGGTTTTTCTTATTATCGTGAAATTAATAACTCTTATATGAATACCGAAAATCGACGTTGTTTGAAACTAAACACAAATAATAGGTTCGTGTTGGTTCATTACGTGAGAGTTGATAACAAACATTGCTGTAAACGGAATAACGGAAGACCACATAAATGTTTCACAACTCGCGTCGTGTTTCGATGTTTACCACACCTATATGTGTAACTTTAGAAATCAACACCTACGTATTCTGCTTAACTGTTCCTCAGCATGCTATTCTCAAAGTTTTCTACACAAATTCTTCCTGAAAACATTGTGTATCTATGCATTTATGTATGCAGGAATGTTGTATTTATACATACGTATGAATTTGTGATCTTCATATATGTCCAACTACAAGAATATTTCTTTCTTTTATTTATATTCCTTTCTGTTTTTATTTACAAAATATTGCACACGTTCTTACGTGATTTTGTAAGATTTATGTGGTCTGTGGAATGAACACATGGATGTTCTAAAGGAATGAACGATTATAAGACTTGATTAATTATTATTAATTAAAAAAATTCGTTCATCGAAGGTAAATATTTAATGTGCAATTTGTAAGATGAGTGATTTTTTTAAATATACGTAATCTGATACCTGTCATTATTTCCAAAATATTTTTATACTAACTAAGACAGTTCTGTCATAGATTTAAAATTTTGATATTTAGGACATCAGTTGCTCTGAATTTGACTTCAATCCACGGTGAAATTTTACCTCAAATTTTACGTAATATGTTAGAATTTCAGAAAAACATTTTTATATGGTTTCACTTCTATCCTGATATTTTTGCAGTATTTTTTAATCGCCATCACATTGCACACTGGGATTTACTCTTTCTGAAAAAATAAAAGTTGTATTTTTTGATTTTTTTTTAGAAATATTTTCTTCTTTATAAAATGTTCCAATTAATTAGAAATTTCTATGATTTTATTCTCACATATTATTCAATAATTATCATATATTCAATAATTCTTATCTTATTTTATTTATTAACTAATATTAATTAATATTAACGCAACCTAATGTTATAAAAATTTTCTTCATTTTATTCTCCGATACTCTCATGATTATCATTATTATTGTAATATTAATTAAAATAATAATCCAGATATTATTCGAAATATATGTGTACATGCATATATAATAATATACAAACAATACCAAATACAAATCTGTTGAAGTAGTTAAAGCGATATAACGATGAACAATAAATAAATATAAATTATGAAATAAAATATCGATATTATATATAAATTTTAATCATTTATAGATACTTTTTTTCTCTCCTTTCTCTCTCTCTTTTTTTTAAGTTATAAAACATTGGTTCGTTCCATTTCTCCACTCTCATTTAACTTTACGTGGAGTAAATGAGCAATTCGGACGCAATAAAAAAGTTGCATCCTCTCGGCGTATAACTTTTAGATGAGAGTGGGTTGAAGGAAAAGATAGATAGATAGAAAAAGAGAAAAATAAGAAATGATGACGAGGAATAGAAGAAAGAAAGAAAGAATGAAAAGAAAAGGGATAGTAGTGGGAGAGAGAAGGAGAGAAGCGGTTAAACTAAAAGATAGGACAGGAAAAATCGAAAAGGAATTAAAGCAACTGCTACAGAGAGAAGGAGAAAAAAGTGAGAAAGAGAAAGAAAGAGAGAGACAAGGAAAGAGAGACAAGTTGAGGAATGGAAGTTGGTGGAAAGAGATAGGAGATAGGAGATGGAGAAAGAGCAAAAATATGTTCGATCCAATCTAACTTGAACGATTGGCTCGGTGAAACTGTATCGACCTTGGTTGCTTCGATAAACGATAAATTATTTCGATTTTCTTTCACGACTATCTAGATGAGAAATAGTTTTACTATTGCTTAATGTAATTCTACACCTTCTATAGTTTTGGTCCGATTATTAAATTTATTTTTGTCAGTACGATAACGACTAATATTGAATTAATGTTCTATCGCGTTCAAATATTCGCTTTAAAAGTCGACAAAAGGAGAAAGAGAGACATTTTTCTATTCCTATTATCGAAATAATCTCCTTTCAAAGTGTTCAACATTTTGATATATCCAAAGGTAATATTAAAAGATCGAGAAAAGGTCTGTGTTTTTAAGAGAATGATTTCTAATATTGGATCCTAGAATTTATACTTCTCAGAAATATTTTTATTTCGAGGAATTAATATTTTATAACAATTTGTTTTTTTAAATTTTTTTATCGATTTTAATTATTTTATATTTCGTTACGAGTGTTTTTTTTCATCGTGACACTTCCGCTAAACGAGACGTTGCGACAAAAGTGAACACATTGCGCGAGATTAGTCGTTAAAGTTTTTTACTTCTTGCAATTCTTTATTGTAACCATAGTTGCTTTGATGGTGTTTTTTGAAAAAAAAAAAAAAACTCAATTTTGCTATCATGTGTGTGATATTTTTGAATATACGTATAGGTCAAAGTCGCAAAAGTCGTATGTACGTGACATCTCATATAAAATGATTGTAATCGTTTGTCGTAGAGAAAAGATTAATCTGCAAAAGTAAATGGAATTTTTTCGAGATTTTATTTTGAAGAAAATTAATAATAATATTTTTTTTTATCTAATATGATGCATATTGAGACAAATTGGAATCCTGAATAAATGATTTATTTATTTTTTCTTTTATTTTCATTAAAAAAAATTTACGATATTATTTACTATGATATATTTTCAACAAAAACAAGGAACGAAGACGAATAATAGTAAAAGCTTATAGGAACTATCTCGCCGTGTTAATAACACTAATAGTAATAGTAACAATGGCACTTTGAGATTAAACGTAAGTAAGCATACGCGCTCGTAAACGATGCGAACTTATGATATTACTAAACTCATGTTGCAATGTTTACAAGTACGTAACATACACTTTAATATCGTGTTAATGCACAAAGGTAATTATTGCTTTTATTCATTTGATATCTATTATCATTTAGGAACAATAATAAGTACGACGATTTTCGATCATTTTAATCGATACAATGAGACATACATGGGAAATAAAATACTTTTATGATAATTAAACATTTAAGTAGACGTCCATTTTATATGTGAAATAATTATAAATATGCTATTTGTATATTATAAATTAGAAAAGGGTACAAGTTATTGTGTTCAATTTAACGCCAAGCTAGTGTAATATAAATATTTAGTAAT
Organism: Polistes dominula; assembly: GCF_001465965.1. The sequence continues at coordinate 4,007,895 of NW_015148972.1, read as the reverse complement.
AAACTAATATTATAATAAAACAAAATGTTGTTTTTGTTTTTTTAAATATAATTTGATATAATCTTTATTACTATATATATATATATATAATTTATAGCACTCGTAAAGTTAATTAGTATCAAAATCTTTATCTCTATAACATTCCCCTGTCACAGTGTTTGTTATTCTTATTCTCCGAAACGACTTGACCGATTTATATGAAATTTTTTGTGTATATTCGGTAGGTATGAGAATAGTTTTTCTTATATTTCTTATACCCCTGAGTGATAAGGGTAATCCACCATAATTATTTTTCCTTTAAAAGGATATTAAGAAAAAAGAGAAAAAGAAGACAAATGTTATGTGCATATATTCAGATCTATCTATATATTTATTAGCCACAGCAACGCGTGGCCGGGGCACCCCTAGTATATATATATATATTTTTTTTTTTCTTTAATCTATAAAGTCAGTTATCCAATGTGAACGATATCAATAATTTGAAATGTAAAATATTGTCAGAAGTTAAAAGAAGCATAGAGCGATAGCAATATATTATAAAGTCAGATTCGAATATAAAATATCAATCTAGTTCTCCCACGACGCTGAAGTCGATTTAATCCACAACTCGAAGTAGCAAGAGACTATAAATAAATTTTACACACGACCAAAGAGCTCGTAAATCAGATGGTCGTTTTCCAATACATTCGATCACGTATATATCGGGACCAATCCCGTAGAGGCGTTTCGGATGAAGATGAACGTGTAAATTCAATAAATTTTCTTTTAAATCATGATGCGGTAACAATCCTATTAGAAAATCGAAAATCTAACAGTTGTCTATGAATTTTGATATATATATCAAAATAATTTACATAAAAAACATTTTATATGATATGATTATACACCTAATGATCATTTATACATATTTCTCAATTATTATCATTCTTGTAATTGCAATCATAAAACAATTATTCCATATCATCATTATCATCATTAGTGATTTTGAAACGTGTTTTATATTACGGTCAAGTTCTGTAATATTTATAACTTTTCTTCAGTATCAGTGACACTAACGTTCGAAAACATTTCGTTTGGTCAATGTAGAAAAGTTAGATAAGTAGGACACTTGTAAGGACACTCGTAAAATTATAGTCGGACGAGATTCACCGTGTGGAAATAGAAGCACAACGGTACTTGGTAAAATTATTTATTGCTACGATTGTTCGCCACTTATTCTGGAAGGTTGATCGTAACAAATATCCAAGAACAATTTATAACCTAGTTTTTCGACGATATCCTTGCTAACACTCACCCCTAAAACGCGCAGCAACCAATCGAAACAACATTAATGGAACGTAATAAATATCCTCTTTTCATGGTTCTCTTGTACTTCTATTTTTGGATGGTAAGATTTCTAATATATCTCTTTCTCCCCTTATGATAACCAATTATCTTGAAACGATCTTATATTATTTTCAGAATATAAGTTCTTTATCTAATAAAATAACACAAATTATGAACTATTGTATATCTTATAAATTATTTTTCATATATATACAAATAAAATCTTTAATTTCATTATTATTTCCACGAATTATTGAAAAAGTATTCTTACATGCAATATTGTTAATTATAGTTTCAGATATTAAACGGAAAACAACAAAATATTATTTATAACGTAAAGAAACAGAACACAGCAGAACACGTATTTCATTCGCGAATTTCTGTTCAAGATTACTTTTGATCATTTTTGTATTAACAACCACTTGTCTGGAACTGATCTTTAATCTTCGGAACTTTATCTTTGATCTTTCTCTTAGCAAATCTTTCCACACACTGTCCTTATTGTTTTATATCTAACACTAATGTCATTCTTTTGCATTTCTTTGCTCTCTTTATCCTGTCATTCTATCTGACTCTCACGCACATTTCAAATTAAGTTCGATTTCTTTTCTTCGATGGCTTAAATTAGTTCGACAAAGAAAGACCACATAAAAACCATTTTTGTTTATCTTTCACTTAAAGAGATCTTGTATCGCTCAAGGAGGTTTTAATCGAAATTTTCTCTTATACTTATCGCTCACACATATATACACATGTATACTATATTATGAAATCTTGCATTAGATATGTAAGTTATAAAATTTTTTTTTATTCAATAATATATTAAATGATTATATTAATTATTAACAAAATACTGATAATAGATTACAATATCTACAAATTTTAAATCGTTGAAGTAAAATAAGACTTAATGTTAAAGGGTTAGAGTTAAAAACTTTTTGAAGGAAAAAATTTATGCGAACGAATGAAAAAAAAAAATTGTGCTGATTGTGAAATTTCCTACATTGCACAAAACTTTGAAAACATTAAATTAGGATTTAATCAGACTAAAATTTTTGAACCGAGTTTTTGAGTTTAAGAAGAAGAAGAAACGCGCGTAAGCAGTTTGTTGGAAAGAATGGCTTATAGTTTTGCGCAAGGATGATGAAATTTCATTTCGATAAAAAGGAAGATTTATAAATATAAAATTGCCAATTGGTGATCTCACGCGGAAGCGGTCTCATCTCGGTCCTGTTATTTTCACGGAAATACGAAATCCAATTCTCGATAAGATTTGCCAAGGTTTCTACTACCATTTTATACATATATATATATATATATATATATATATATTTCTTTTATCAGAACCGCACTCTATCAGAGACGATAGTCGGCGGATAGATGATTTGAAAAAATCGCGAGTAAAGGAAAATCGTTGTTATATCAAAAAGATGGTTATATCTCTGGTACTACGAGGAACGATTTCACAAGCGTCGGAAATTATTTCGACTGACCTCTCCGCTTTTTATCTTTTGTTTTTTCTCTCTCTCTCTCTCTCTTTCTTTTTTTCTTTCCTTCAATTCCCTCCTTGTATTTTATTCTCCGAGAAATTTTGCTTTATTGAAAAGTCCCTCTCGGATATATTGCGTCTTGATTTTTCCTCCTTTATATATCCGGTTAGTAGAAAATTGCTCGCTTTCATTTTAAACAAGATATATGAGGTTAACTTAAATGTCAATAAATTTAATGAAGTTTTTTATCTTCTTCCTTCCCTCTATTACTCGCTTTAATTACGAATATTTCTTTTTTGCGAATATTCGATTAATGATTCGTCATTGTGCTAAATTATCAAAGTAAGAATAGCTGAAGTTATTACGATTTCGAGGTATATTAATAAATAAATAAAAAATATCTTTTAACCAGAAACAATTTTATCCAGAAGCGCAGTAGATTATTTAATGAATCTGTAATATCAAGTCTTTAAACTATACGTCCTTTATCTTTCTTATCCATTATACTTTCCTCCAGTTTCACTTTTCTTAATTACTTACTCCTATATATTCAACTTTAACGAAGTTGGATAAAATAAGAAGAAATAAAGGGAAAAAGAGAGAAATAGAGATAGAGAAAGAGAGAGAGAGAAAGAGAGAGATGAAAAAGTTTACGATGCGTAAAATTACAGACTTGCTAGAAGATAAAAAGTTCTCAAAAAGATTTCTATCATCGAACGTAGTAAATATTATTTCTACTTACATACAATCCCTTGATTAACATTCATTTATCCAATTAAACGTTTATAAAAGTGTCCTGATTTGCGATCAGTTTGAAGATCAGAATCATCTAGAAAAAATAAAGTAGAAGGAATTGTCTCTTAAATCGGTCCGTTTGAAGTTTTAAACATTTTATGATATAAATCGCAAAAAAATAGTGTAAAATCTGAATAAAAAAAAAAAAAGGAAAAAAGAAAGAAAGAAAAAAAGAAACTGGTAGGGAAGAGCAATGAAATACCTCTTGCAGCATTTTATGGGGTAACCTTTTATCACGGAGCACGCGTTTTATCGTTGCAGAATCTAATGACGAAGAACAAGCGGACAAATTGGCGTTGGCTGTTGGCAGGCGGCTTGGTAGCCATTGTCGTATTGGCCTTGGTAGTTGCCGCAGTAATTCTTTTGACCGGCAGCCCGGATAGCTCAACATCAAGAACGACAAACGCGCCTGGCATTTCCCTCGAAGAATGGCTCGCCGGTTCGTTATCTCCCAAGAGCTTCAACGCGACCTGGCTCAGCGGTAAGTGTTTCACACTTTCAATTGTCTTAAACCGAGACAAATGTTCCTTTCCTTTCCTTTCCTTTTCTTTCCTACTAGTACTCTCTATACGACAAAAGCTTTTCTCTCCTGAGATTAGCCAGCTGAATTATCTTACGCGTCAGCAGCAACCCATCAAAATGGGAGTTGTTGAAACATTTCCTTCCTTTACTTTTCAACAATTCTGATAGAGCGTCGAAATAAGTTGAAAGTGATTATAAGTTTTCTTTACTTATCAACTGTACAAGTAGGAATAAGTAGTTTATGTATTATTATTATCTCTTTGAGACAAATTTGATAGCGTGTTTAGATAATATCATCAATGTTATTTTCTTTTTGGTAAATTTAGAGATGCATCGATTGCACGATAGTTAAGGATTTTTATAGTTTAATTAAGTTAAGGAAATTTATAGTTTTGTTAGAATTTTTCATTTCTGTATAGTTTGATTATATTTGTGTTAATCGAATTTGATCTTTTTTAATGAATTCGAGTGTTCTGTTTTAATCAAGGAAGAAAAATTGTTCTAGTCAATTAGGCATTTTATTATTTATTTAGAAGTTAATTTTAGTTATTGTGATTTTAATTGTAAGTCTTGTGTTCTATCACTTATACCAAGGAAGTTGCTTTGTTATTAGGTATACTATTGTTTCATTTATGTAATGTATAATATATAAAAGAAAAAAATATATAATGTTCAACGAAAATCGAGTATTATTCGTATAACATTTCAATCAATGAAATTCAGATTTCCGAATTTCCGATTTAGTATGTAACCGCCTACTCCATCCGAAAAGTAGAAAATATTGTACCATCAAATGGAACTTGAAAATTTAATGGACCACGTAAATTGTTAAATAGCGAAGCAAGCATAGGTTGGTAAAGATGAATCTACTACTTTTTTTTTAAATGAATATTTTGTTCCCATCGAATGAAGATAATCAAATAGTGTCAAGTAACTCTATAAAGATGAAGAAATAAAAATAATCAAAGAGAACACGATATAATGTTCAACGATTTCTTACAATTCATAGAAATTTGTTGATTATTCGTAAAGCTTTGAGAAAATAAATACCGTTGGTGTCGTTTTAAAAAAAAGAACATCAACGAACACGTACGGATGTTGAAAATCTAAAAACGGGAAAAAACGACAGAGAAAAGTAGTAGAAAAAGTAGATAAATTATTATTAATTGACATTAGGAACTCGAAAGTTCATTGCCGCAAATACCAAATCCCGCCATTGTTTCCGTGCCTAAGCGCGATCCTTCCATTCGCGGTCTTCGTATCCTATTTCTTTCAGGTCCCTTCTAATATTATTCTTCCATCTACGTTTCGGTCTACCTAGTGGTCTTTTCCCGTTTGATATACCGACCAATATTTTGTGCGCCGTTCGATCCTTCCCCATGCGCGCCACGTGACCAACTCATATTAATCGGCGTGATTTTACGACGTTGATAATGTCCGGTTTGTTGTACAATCGATGTACTTTAACGTTATGGAGTTTTCTTCATTCTCCCGTTTTCTCGTCGCGTTTTGCACCGAAGATTTTACGAAGAACTTCGTTTTCGAAAACCCTAAATTTTTTTTCGTCCCGTAACGTAAGCGACCACGATTTGCTACCATAAAGAACTACCGGCAGGATGATTGTCCTGTATATCCTGATTTTTAATCGCCTAGACAGCAACCGCGAGCTGAGTAATTTGTTAACCGAATAAAAACATGCATTGCCTAGATTGATTCTTTTCTTAAGTTCTTCGTTAATTTCGTTCGTCTGGTTTATGATCGATCCTAAATACCTAAAGTTACTGACCGGCTCAAAAGTTTTATTCCGGACGACCAAAGTTCCAGTACTAGGCCTATTCTGAACTCTATCGGTTACCATATATTTGGTTTTTTCCGTGCTTATTTGCAGTCCCAGATCTTTAGTATTATCTATTAATATTTTTGCGTTATTAATTCAACTCTTCATTGTCCCCTAACAAAGCAATATCGTCCGCGTATGTCAACAATTGTGTTATCCCGTTCAACTGTAGACCATCTTTACTTTTCTGCAGTTCTTTGATAGCGAATTCCAGTACTAAATTGAACAAAAGGGGTGACAATGCGTCCCCCTGTTTTAACCCGTTATGGATATTAAAATTTTCCGACATTTGGTTACCTAACCTCACTTTACTCCTAGTTTCCTTTGGGCAAAGTTGAACAAGGTTGACCAATTTTCTTGGTATCCCCTGTCGTATTAGGATTTCGAGCATTTTTTCTCATTTTACCGAGTCGTACGTTTTTTAAAAATCTATTTAAAGTTTATGTACCGGCTGATTAAATTCTCATTTTTTCTCTAAGATCTGCCGAATAGCAAAAATTTGGTCTGTAGTCGATCTAAAGTAGAGAAATGGAAGAGAAAAAAAGAAGAAGCAAAAAACAAAATAAAAATAAGGGAAGAAGAAGAAGAATAAGAAGAAGAAAATGAAATAAAAATCGAAAACAAAACGTCATACACACACAAAGAGTGCTTTGAGTTGGCAATGGTAGTGGTGGTTGTGGTCGTGCTGCTTGCAATTCGACTAGACGAGAAAAGAAGAGAAGAGAGCGAGAAAGGTGTACTCTATGCCGGTAATTATAGTGGTTGATGAGAGTTTCACGCTAGGCTGAACCACAGCCGCCATCTACTCCGCACCAAATTAAGGTAACTCAGTGCGCGGTTGACTCCATATGCGTTTACCGATAAACCCTGCCGGTGCTGCTTCTACTACCGACATCCACACAATATATTTCTGACCCGTTAATACGATTCAACTTTTCTCTCTCTTTCTCTCTCTCTATCTCTACCTCTCTCTTTCTTCTCTCCTTTCCTCTCTCTTTCCTTCTTGTATCCTTTATCGTATTTCTATACCAAGTCTCGTTCGAAGCCCCAACGACCACGGTTCAGATACGTCCTTTTGAGAGAATCCCGAGTGATTCCTTATCTAGCATGGACTAAAGCTTTTCTGAGGTTAGGGTGTATCTCGAATAAAATAAGGACGATTTGTCTTTTGCTAAGTTAATCTTCTAATGAGTATCAACGAACCGTACGTTTATTATAATATATTTTTAAACAATTTAAATTTGCTTCGTTTGACGTAATCGAATCAATTTAATACAATTGTCATGTAAATCGAATAAAAGAGGATTTTCGATGTTATTGATTGATTAAATTGTACAAATATTCAATTCTTGAGGTATACTTAGAATATTATTTTAGTAAGTAAGAAAATACGATTAATATTATGATTAATTATGTGAACGGATATTTTATGAGTGATAACGGTGTAAATGAATATCTCGTTTAAATATTAGAAATGCATTAGTAGGTTAGATAAAATGAGAGTATTTAATAATGATGTGATAATAATAATATAAAAGGTGTGTATATTAAAAGATAACGTACTTGTTAGTTAAGTGATTGATTAATATTAAAAATATATTCGTATCATCAATTTCGATTAAAGTATTATATTAACCTCATTTAATCTATTCATTCATATCAAATCCCGCAACATTATTTTCCATGATAAGGATTTACTTTTCATCCAAGCAATGTTCTGTTAAAGAAAATAAAGGTAATCCTATATACACACATATACAACACGATAAAGGATATACATTTATCTTACCACGGCATAAGTCTATATTTATTCTCGACAAGCTAGGTAACATCATTTATTATACCATTCTCCAATTTATCAACTCTTGGCCAAAAGAAATATTGCCGCCGGTGCACCTGTTTGAACACGTTCTTTAACGCGTTGCCTGTTTTAATGGAACCATTTTTTCATATCGCATCTATCAAGAAACTTGTTATAGTTCTTAACGAAGTAGACTTGTCAGCGGGACTAGTGTCGAATTTTCTTTTTTTTTCAGGAATTATAAATAAAATAATAGAATCAATTATAGAAACAGAAAGTATAGATATAACGATATGGATTATGTTAGTAACACATATTGCTATTATGATCGTTAGATAGTAGTCTCATTGTTATTTTATATTTTATTAAATTGTTATATTAATTTTTCAAATGTCTTTTATTTTAAACCCAAAAATACTTAAAAAGAAAATGAACAAAAGTTTAGAAAAAAAGACAATCTAAATTTAAAGCTTAAAAAATTGTAAATCTTCAGGATGAATTCTTACCTAAGATAAAATAAATGTTGACACGGTTGATGATTAACATCAGTATCGGGTGTATTAGCGTGACTGTCCATTTCCAAGGCTTCATTGGGCTCTTGCCTTGTAATTGTTTAAAATGATGTTTACCCTAGTAGCTACCCTAAAATCGATGGAGCTACGTATACGCGAGGGATCGTAGAAGTGTGTAGAATGTGGATGAGAAAGAGGCGTAGAAGGGTTGTGTAGTTGGTGGTTGAGAAGACGGAAGCAGAGTAGAGGGAAATTAACGCTGATAGAGGAAACTAGAAGGGGTGAGAAAGGACAGGGGACAGTACACATAGTCTAGATATATCCGGGTATCGCGATCCCCCAATTTGCGACAATAGCCGTGATCTCCCTGCCGATGGGAGTTGCAAGGGTACTGCATCGTTGCATTCATGTAACTCTCTCTCTCTCTCTCTCTCTCTCTCTCTCTCTCTCTCTTATTAATTACTGCCTACATTGCGAAATTCCCATGATTGTAAATCCTGTGTCATGCGATATACAACAGTAAGTCTTTCATTTTTCAAAAGATTAAATCTTTTTAATACTACCTTTTATTATAACTTGTCTTTTCGGATTTTTGAACTCATTGAAAAAGTCATTGATAAAAGGAATAAGAGAGATATGGTATAATAAAAGTCAGACGAGAGAGAAAGAGAGAGAAAGACGGTCAAGTATCCTTTTTTTTTATTTCAATTTCTTTTCCCTTTCTTCTCATCATTCTTCGGTATTTCTTGTTTTCTACGAAAAGGGTCTCTGCCTTTTATCCGTAGGTAGGATAAAGATTCTTTCAACGTATAAGACCATTTCTTTTTGTTTTTCTTTTTCTATTATTTTTTTAATCTTTGAGAATGACCTTGGGATAAGGGAAGCAAACAGAAAATACCGGAAGAAAGATCGAATTGCTATCTAGGCAGCGTTAATTAGTGGTTCCTGCATTGGCAGATAAAAAGTCGGTTAAATAAGGGGACGTTGTTGTTGTAAAAAAAGTGCCGTTAATTAAGGTACAGTAGGAAAAAAAACGGAATGAAGGAAGGAAGAAATGCAACGGACAAGTTGCCGTTGTGGTAATTGGTAACCAAGAGCAGCGAGCCCGCAAAAATACTATTTCACTACTCTTCTTCTCTTGAATCGTTGGCGCGAGAAGTAGACACGAAGAAACTTTGGCAAAAGCTGTATCGTTCCCGACTTCGGAGCACGCATAATGGCCACTGATTAAATCCGTTTCTACAGACGGAGACAAAACTTCCCTCTTAAAATACGCTCCGAGCTTCGGGCATCTTCTCTTTTTCCGTTTCTTTTCTTTTTTTTCTCTTTCTTTTACCTAGTCCCGTCGGAAGACTACTACTACTACTACTACTACTTTTTCTTCTCATTTCTTTTTTTTCAACCACCACAAATTCGTTTGCCTTACCTCTTTCTCCTCCTCCTTCTTCTTCTTTTTCTTCTTATTCTTCTTTGGTTATCGAATCGATACTAATCTTCGGTCTAATGATTTCTTTTTTACTCGATTCGTTTGATTAGATAAACGTTTTTAACTTAAATCGTTGTTATTTTTTTTTGTTCATCGAGATTTTCTTTCATTACTAATTTATCAAAGCTTAATTTACTTCAACAATTAACTATTATACTGATTTTTTCGCAGTCTATAGAAAAACGGTAGTATTTGTTTTTCAAACTTTTTCGCTATCATATAGTCATGTTTCTTTTTTTATTTTAATCGTGGTTTGGCGATGAACAATTGATAAATTATAAAATGAAAACATTTATTTTTCATTTAATATAAATCACAACACACACAAAATATCGTCGTTATACTCGTCGTTATTCTTCTAAAATTTCAGTCGACAATTTGGTCAAAAATATTCGCGTCTCGTATAACAAAATATTATTTTCCGGTCTAGACGCATAAATAAATATGCGTATATGTAATATAAAAATAAATGAAATTTATCGCGAAGATCATTTTAAAACTAATACTAAAAACTAATGAAATAAAAATTTGTCCAATCTTAAGGATCTAATAGATAGAAAAACATAGATAAAAATAAATGTACAATTAGAATTCGATTATTTTCTTGAAGAAAATTAATCAGTATAAAAACAAAGAAAAGAAAAAGAAAAAGAAGAAGAAGAAAAAGATAACAAAAAAAATATGTTGAAGCATTCAATTTCCGTTTCTATCGTGCGTTGTCCACGGGACAATCGATCATGGGTTTCTTCCTTTCTACAATATCGACCGATCTGCTGGCGCCTATCGCTGCCGCCATTTATTTATACCCGAACGCACACGGAAATTCAGGTACACGCACTGTCTCTCAGTTTCCTGCTCGTGATAGCAATCGTGCAGCTATAGAAGGAAACGCTGGACTATCGAGAATGGCGAATCGTACGGATCTAGATATAAATATATAGTATATATATAGATATATATATATATATATATATATATATATATATATTTACATACACAAATCTATATATCTGTACAGACATAGGCATATGTAGTAGTTTGTAGAAATTGTCCATAATTTTCAACGTTTCTACGAGTGTGTATGTGTTTGGAGTAACATGAAAGAGAAAAACAGGAATAGGGAGGGGAAAAATATCGACGAACGTTCACGAATGTCCACGAGCTTTGGCTTCAACCAGAAAAGCGTAGCAGAAGTATACCCAAGAGAGGTTTTCCCTTGCACAGGAAATGCGTCCGATTCGTAGAGATGATCGTAAACGGTGTGCGAAGACTATAGCAATACAAACTAAACGACCGCTTCGGAAAGCTTTGCTCTTCTATTTTTCTTTTTCTTTATTTCTCAGTGTCTTGTTATATATATATATATATATATATATAGTTTAGTAGTTTAGGCGACTAGAACTACCAGTTGGTCGGTTTCGGACCGTGAGAATCATTGTTATCTCCTGATAACAGGTCCCACTGGGCAGTCCCTCTTCGTATACATGTCACTCGTTGCTTCGATATATCTTCTCTTACATTCTTCTTTTATCGTTCGAAATATTTTTCCTATCTACTTGGACACACCAAATGGGATGTCGAAACATACGACAAAACTTGGTAATGCTCTTTCATGTTTTTGTCGATCGACTAATATTTTTTATCAAATATTATAGTACACTCGCTTCGATCTGAAATGTTTTGTTCAATTCCCATACTAGTTTCTTTTTCTTTTTTATTATACAGGAAAGAGGAAATTTTTTGTCTTTCTTATTATAAGAATGATTTTTATAAGAAAAAGAATTTACTATACTCTTTAAGTATAATCATTTTTTCATCGAACGTTCCTCTATCAAATAATATTTTGATTAATTATACCTAATGAATGTTTACTTCGTATAATTAGTCTAATTGCATTTTCATATTCAAAATATTATATACTTACTAATTGTCAATTCTTGTTATATTGAATTGGAGCAAATAATACGAACCCTTTTTGATTGATTAATACATATTGTATAGTACGTATATTTCTATTTATAAAGAGAATATACGTGGAATTCTATATATATATATATGAAGGTAAGCTTTCATCTATTTATTTTTTCAAGAAAACCCTTTGCTATTCAGATTTTTGGAATATATCGTTCAGTCAAACTGTACCGTATTTAAAACGGAAATTTCTTTTTATCTTTTCTTTCTCCTCTATTTTTCATGTTCAATATTACTATCGACGCCCAGGTACAAAAGCATATTACGTCCGAAACGAAACAAAATGAAACGGGATCAAATTTTATTAAAATAAATGTCTCCCAACTTGAATTTCTCATCTCTTTCACACACCCTTTTCTCAACCCTTTCAAATCTTTTTTCTTTCTTTACTATAGGATAGAAAAAAAACGTAATAGCTCGGTTATAGATTGAATTTAATACGTTTCTATTTTGTTTTAACCAAATTTCAAAGTTTTTTCTTCCTCCCCCTACTCCATTGTTTCGAGTAAGTATTGAAATTATTAATTTTGACAATCTGTGATGATAATCCTTATCGTTTGTATCTTATAACGATATGTTTTTATATTTGTTTCCAAACTTGAAAATATGAAAAACTGGGATTTAAACTATCATTGTCAACGTTGAAATAGTTTATCGTTGAGACTAAATAATGCTCGGTGTGAGATAAAGTAACGCGACTAATGAGCATCCTTTAAAAGGAAACGCGAACGATACGTCAAAACGACTCAAATGTTCGGACGAATAGTAGTGACCCGTGCAGAAAAAATTTTTTATAATAGATCGGGTACGATTCGGCTTTTCTTTTTTTATTTGTTTTTTACTTTTTCTTTTTTCCTTCTTTTTTTTTTATCTTTAGCGATGCGATTCAAGATATAATTACTGAATAATGACGTGCTCGTTATTTCGATAAAAATTGTATTGTATTAGATATATGTGTGTATAATATAAAGTCGAAAAATCGTAACAGTACTTTTAAAATTATTGAATGAAATATATGTATTAAATGTGAATCGATGCTTGAAAAATCATTATTATTATTATTATTATTATTATTATTATTATTATTATTATTATTATTATTATTATTATTATTATTATTATTATTATNATTATTATTATTATTATTATTATTATTATTATTATTATTATTATTATTATTATTATTATTATTATTATTATTATTATTATTATTATTAAGAAGAAGAACAATAAAGATAATTATTAAAATGGATGAGTTTTATATATTTAAATAACATCGACGTATATTCCATTGCGACGACAAACTAATCTTGTTTTCTTATTTTACCCACGAAGATCGATGCTAGTTTTATGAAGATTAACACTTCGAAATATTTTCTTTCTGATTTTATTTCTATTGCATTTTTTGTATATATTATTATATTATTATTAATTGGCATTAGGAATTCGAAAGTTCATTGCCACAAATACCAAATCCCTCCAGTGTTCCCGTCCCTAAACTTGACCCCTCTATTCGCGGTCTTCATAGCCTATTTCTTTAAAATCCCTTCTAATATTGTCCTCCCATCTACGTCTCGGTCTACCTAGTGGTCTTTTCCCGTTCGGTATACTAACCAGTATTTTATTCGCTGTTCGATTCTCCCCCATGCGCGCCACGTGACCAACTCATATTAATCGGCGCGATTTTACCAAAATAATAATATATATATTTTATATAATAACATATCTAAAACTTGTATAACCGAAAAATATACTTCTTTAAAATTTATATTATATTATTGCAATTAATTAACATCGAAGAATAACAAATGTATATATAATTACTTTATTAATAAATATTACATATACTAAAATAGTATCGAATCAATTGCCTACAACCTAAATACATCATTAATGTACGTTTTTAAATATAAATATGAGAACGTTCATTAACCGATAAATAAGATATTTTAATCCGCAAAACCATTATTAATATAAATAAAGAAAAGGAAAAAAAATCATGTGTGCAGATCACACGTGTTAGAAGTGAAACCTTCAAAAATGTAAGTTTCGAGAGAATGAAACGAATGCACAGTTTCAAGGGTAAGATATTTGTTGGATTTATTTATTATAATATTATTACCACATATAATAAAGATCACCGGTATGGTCTCTGGGTGGAATAGCTGATAAAAAGTACACTTTTCCCAATTCAAGCAATAAAAATTGAATGCTGAATGCGATAGTTATGAATTAACACCAAAATTGTGGGATGTTTATCAAAGGAAATATAATTCGTCAGAAATTAAGTAAATATAAATAATCCTTTTTGTGAAACTCAGGTATACAATTTTTTTTGTTAGTATGGTTTTCAATTTCCCGTTTTCATCTACATTCTTGCGATGCGAACAAACATTTTAGGATAGACGAAATAAAAACGTTAAGAAAAACATATGGAAAATACTGCTGGACTGAACGAAGGTTCTGGTAAAATGCAATGAGAGATGTGATAAAGATATTGTCTAGAAATGTTTTATCAACTCTATAGCCTGCCACACTTCGAGACCCTTATTATTTATAACATATCTCGTCTGTATTCTTTGGACCACAAACTTATCTTTCTAAATACTCTCGTCTAAATAAAGATCTAAAATACGAAAAATCTAAAAAATGCATTGAATCTTATCGCTCTCTCAGTTTATCGAACTGTGTACACTACGAGTCTCAAATTTCAGCTCCGTGGTAAGCTCCACCGATCTACGCTGGGCGTTCAACATCTTATAAATGTTTTTATTTTATTGAAACATTAGTATAAGTTTCTTAAATACGCAAATATCACAATTTATAATATAATTTTCATATATGCATGGGTGAGTACATCTCTTCGGATATTTTTCATAAAAAACATATAAAAATCAAATTTAATAGACATATTTTGTCGTTATGCATCAAATATATTTTATAAAGAAGCAAAATAAAAATATAACAGTAATTTACTTGCTTTTGAATGGAATTTGTCAGCTGCTCCTCATTTAT
>NW_015148972.1:3947582-3992635 GCF_001465965.1 Polistes dominula | reverse complement strand
GATGAATTTTTTTTCTCTTACACTTTTCACACTTTCTGTGAATGTGAGATATCTTTATCATGGTTAGCATACACAAGTATTTCTTTTTGTGTTGCAACTAATACCTGTAGATGCTGTAAAAGAAGGGAACAATTGTGGTCGTATTTTTTTCGTTTCATCGGGTTTTGAATTATAACGATTTTAAAATCTATTTATCATTTTCGTTGTTTTATTTTATAACATTAAAAATGTTTTTAAAAATTTATTTTCTATATTTTTTTTCTATATTTGTAAAATAAGTTATATTATTGTATTTTTATTGGAAATATAATAGCAAATAAGGTTTATTATTTCGTGTCACGCGCGTGTCCAGTTTCTTCTATTTAAAAACTTTTCTATTTTATTGAAAAATTAGTATAAATTTCCTAAATACGCAAACATTATAATTACAAAACATGTCTTTGCATATTTATAAGAAAAATATTCTACAATGTTGTTTAATTTTTTTTCTCTGATGTATATGATAATCATTTCAATTTTTTGTAGAATATTGCAGACAATACAATTATTATATTCTATATATTTCATAATTGTTAATTACAATATTTGCGAAATAAATAATTTAATATTAATTTTTTAGTAAAATATAAACATTTTAAATAGAAAAGAAATACCACGTTTGGTAAAATAAAAACAGACCACGCACCTTCTTTCTTTATTTCGACCGTCGGTTGGTTTAGACCTTATACTTTTACCGCATACCTACGTGCTTATCTCTGTTTATTTTTTACCTTTCTATCGCTCGTACCTACAAACATTTCGAGTATCGAAAGAATACGTGTCCACGCTTTGTAGTATGCAGTCGCGCACAAACACACACATATAAAACTAGGAGCGATAACTACGAAGCATAGCATAAAGAGGAGTTTGTCTCTTTTTCTCTCATTATTTAGTATAGCAGCCGTTTCATAGCTTCGTTACATAGCTTCGTTACACAGCTTCGTTACCGTTTATTTACTTTTCAGATCACTCCCATTCTAAAGAAGTTTTCACTTCAATAATATCGAACACGATTAAATAGATGAATGAAAATTCTAAAAAGCTAAGATGAAGTTAAGTCGCGACAAACATTAATGGATTGTTGTGAAAGTATTGTCCAAAGGCGTGGATCCTGAGTACAGAACTTTGTCCTTCTATAATTCGTGAGATGGGGGGCGGTGAATTACGTAACCCTTTAATATCCGATGCAATCCCATCACGGATGCACGCATTCACACGCAAACTCAGGAACGTTACGGAGTAACGATTCTCTCTCTCTCTTTCTCTTCCCCTACCCCTTCTCTATTTCTCATTCTCGCGTTTCGTCGATTTTGATGGAAATTCGCTTTCGCGCGACTGCTTTGGATTTCATGGTCCATCGAGACGATCGACCATGTCGATCACGTTATGTGTATGCTACTTCTATCATTAGCAATCGTAACACCATGACGGACTTTCGTTATTGATGTCATATCTATTATGAGATTCTTCTCTCATCAAACGTCAGAGTTTGCTTTTTTTTTCTTTCTTTATTATTATTTGATCATTCTAATACTCTCAAAATTGATGTTTAAAAATCGTTTAAAATCAATCAAGACGTTGCTTTTTGTTTTTTTCTTTTTTTCGATTATTTCTTAGGTAAATGTTGCATAGTATTTTCAAATACTTATAACTAGAGTACGAGCAAGATTTTATTATTTAAATTGACTGTCTAATATAAAAATAATATAGTTTTATCGTATCGTGTTTATAATTACTTATTTTTCTTTTTTTTTTAACATTCCATTCAATTAAAAATCTTTTCAATAATGTATGACAAATTGTAAGATTATCGCAATCAGTTGAAATTGATGCTTACACAAATAGACGTAATTTATATAAATTTCTTTTAAAATGAAAGATCTGTTGGAGTCGTTTTACTTTTTCTACTCAAATTTTTTTCCTTTTTTTATTTATTATTCAAACAATTAAATAATATTTCAATAGGATTTCGCAGTGAAAAAATAAACATTTTATTAATATACAGGATAGGATGATAATCACAGTGTAATTGGGTAGATAGTGATTCTAAGTGAAAAACTAATTAAAAGAAATTCGTTGTTTAAAAACAGTTAATCAGAGTAACAATGATCAAATCATATTCAATTGTACACAAATTTTAACATTATTAACATCACAATAATTTTCTTGAAAACGGAATTTCGGACAGAAAAATGTTATATCAAATTATTATCTTATTTTTTTCAGGATATCAGAGATTAAAAAATTTTAATGCAATCGAACGTTAAATATTACATGAGGTTTGCAAGTAAACATCTCTGTTTTTAGAATGTAATCTTTTTGTAATATTCCATAGCAAATCGATGCTTTAATCGGTAGTAATCGGATTTACAATGTTGAGTTCTGATTCTCGGTCTCACGCTCCGTTAAACTCGATTCACTTCCTGGAAGCGTTCTGTATTAATTTCGTAATGGGTCAATGACTTGTATTCAAAGGCTTGGGCTATTCTCGACTGAATAGATGGCAACAAAAAAAAAAGAAAAAAATAAGATGCGTGAAAAAATTCTTCTTATTTTTTTTTTTTATTTTCGTGTCTTTTCCATAGGAAATTGAAATTTCAATGTGTAAATAATGGGGTCGGTGAGAGAAAAAACAAATGCAGCCTGTCTCTAATAACATAAATGTAAATTATTTGCACACGATGTTGAAACACGAGTTAAGACGATACACTTTTAAATTATATGTAAATTTATACGAAATTATATTTCACAATGTGATATAATATTAAAATTTTTGTATAAAAGTATTTTCAAAAAAAAAGAATGATTACGATATCGATAATGAGTATGCTTGCATTATGATTATTCTCGGACGTTTCGTAATTTTATAAACAAAGTGTATTGAAATTCAATAGATTGGATTTAAAAAAGAATTGGTAAGTGACGAGAAGATGACTGGGTCGTATAGTGAATCATGAGAAAAAAACAAAAAAACAATTATTCGAAATCCGTCCAAGAAAGAAACGATTCGTAGTTTTAGGAGCGTACAATAACATGGTGGATTGATAAAACACATTGTCATACTATATATCTATATATGTATATATGTATATATGTATATATCGTTTTCTATTTCCCACTCTTTCTTCCTATTTGCTCTCGGTTGCTCGCTCACTCTGAAATCGATGCTACCAGCATTTCCAAAACGATAAGTATCAAAAGTCTACGCTGCAATCCGTCATTCTGTCCAACGTTTCTCTTTCGAAATCGCTCTGAGCGAAATTACGAAGCATCGATAAAGTAGTATGGTAGCGTAATGTTTCCACGCGATGGATTTCGAGTCTATCCAGACGAGAGAAATCGTTTGCCTTTCTCTGTTAATGTTGAATGTAAAAAGATGAGCAAGAAAAAGTTTGCTTCCGAATCAAAGTATACACAAAGGTTTTCTTCATTTCCATATATGGTAAATCGAACCTTCATGATTGTTAATTCTTAGTAATTAAAGACATATCAAACATATTCTAACATTCTTAATTATAAATAGTATCTATACACATATATACATTTTATTTAGCTTCAAAATCAAGAATTAGTCTTAAAATAGGTCAATTAATTTTTTTTACAAATATATCTTTGAGATGTTCATCCATCTTTAATTTATTTTCTCTTACTCCTATTTTTATCCTTAATGTTTGTTAATTACTATTTAAATTAATATTTTAAAATACCAAAGTTATTGTTAATTAATAATTTTGATGATAAAAAGAAAGTACATTTAGATTTCACTCTTAATGTAAGTTAACACATAGGTTAAAGCTACGAGGAATCGGGGAAAGTAATTTGTACTAGGTAGAATAATAAGAAAGGAAAAGGAAACAACAACGAGAAAAGAAATGGAAGTAAATCGAAAACAAGTTGCATCGATTAACAACCTCTATTTTCGAAACGTCGCTTTACGGATTTTCCCATACTCCAACAGAGAAATTCTACTCTCGCAAACCTCGGCTATCTAATCTTTGTTGACATCAACCGCTTTATCGGATTCTACAGGATTCTGATTCTCCATTACGATGCTCCATGGTTTCTCGTAATGCAACGCCCGAGGCCTTACCAATTGGATTGTGAAGGGAATCGTCGAAATAGCCAATCGAGATATTCCTTGTTTGTACTAAGGGCTTGCATAAGATTAATATTACATTACGAATCAAAAATTGTCTTAATAATTTCTTTACTTGAACTCTACTTTGTCCATTTCAAAGATATTTGTTTGACACTGTTTAAAATAGACTGTTTACGAGATTTGAAATTTTTCTAACAACGTTATCACTACTTTCTGTTTTAGATAATGAGATTCTTTACCGGGACGAAATTGGGAATCTTCTCATCTATAATGTCGAATTGGCCTCTTCTAAGATCATCCTTGACATGACCAATTCCGTAAGTCTTTTAAAATTTAAATAAGCCTTTAAATTTTTCAATTTTTATTTTTAATTTTATTTTTCTCTCTCAAAAAAAGAAGAAAAATAAAATGAGAAACTTTTCGCTACTCAATTCGTTGGGTAAAAATCAAAGCGTAGTTTCGAATTTTTATCAGTTTTCCATTAGTTTTGGTAAAAACTCGATCGATCAAACGAAATATTGCTTCCTCTTTTTTTCTCTTCTTTTTTTTAATCTGAAATAGACCTAACCTTCTCGCTTCATTTGCAAAAAATGATAAATTTAAGCAAAAATATAATAGAGATGCGTATATATATATATAAAAGAAAAAAAGATATGCAAGTAAATCGAAATGTTTTTGATACGTGGAATCACGTCGTTTTCGTGCATCACTGATATTCATCCGGTAATTCGCGTAATACCCTCTCTCGCACACACAAGCTTTCTCGGGAATCGAGAACAACAGACGAATCCTACAGTAATTGCTCGTTATTTATCAAGTCGTGACGTGAGTAATTGATCGCTGGCAACACGCCTTACCGTTTACCGCGGGTCGACCATTAGAAGATGATTAATGACTGGTCTTACGATATTGTTCCGCGCTACTATTTTTAATTTAGATATATGTATTTCTTATATATGCTATTGAAAACGAAAACGAAAACGAAAACGAAAACAAAAACAAAAGTAATAAACATAGAAGGAAACAGGTCGTCCATGAATATCAGATTGCACCGATGAACAATTCTCAATTGTTGTTTAAAATCGGAGTACGGACTGGGAACAAAAATAAAAAGTTATATGAAAAAATTCAGAATTTTTTAACTTTCATAAAAGAATTTTATCGTTAGAAAAAACATTCACAAAATTAATTAACCATTTGACTACTGTTGGCGCTCATTGGCGTCTGACACATGTTAGCTTCTCGGTACTGTTGACGCCTATTGGCGTCCGACACATGTTGACTACCCGGTACTGTTGACGTCAAACAGTATTCGAAATTGACAAATCAAATTTCGCTTGTTTCGCCCGTTTAAAAATTTTATAATTAGTCTTATGGTAATGTAGACCTCTAATGGTAATGTAGATTACTTATTTCGATTAACTTATTTTGACTCATTTAAGGTAGTTCGAGCGTTGGGTAACGTACCTAGCGAGGGGTCCCAAGGGGGCTTTAATTTTTATTCAATTAATATTTAAATTTATGGTTGAATTTTTATTTAGAGATATATAATTGACTTTTAAATGAAAAAATTCATACATAAATAAACTTAAAAATACAAAAATTGGTAAAATCCACATTCGCCATTCTTAAGTGAATGTATATGTTACAACCCTGGTATCAGAAATCTGGCAACATCGCAATATAAAACATACTAATATGTTTATATTTTAATTATAATTGTTTTCAATTCACCGCTATTTTTCTTACATTTCAAAGTGCGATGTTGTCAGATCTTCAACGCATGCGCAAACGACGTTCCTCAACGCGTAAATACCTCATTTTTCAATGATTTTTCTCTCTTTGTTTATAAATTAGCCTGGCTACCTGTCATCATTTTAAGACAATGAAATTTTAATTAAAAAATTGTATAACTTCACCTTCATTTGTAAAAATCTGTCTTTTTAGAAGAAAGCTATCATGTATTATGTATGCTGCATCCATAAGAACTCACGTTAAAAGTTCAATTTTTTATTTTCATTTTTTTTTTTTAATTTACCTGGTAACAGTACTGTTTTTTGTCCCAGCTTCAAAACAGTTATTTCAAGAATATATTATGAAAATTTCAAGATAATCTATCTTTTTATAAATATGCGCTCGAACTACCTTAAATTTAATAAAACAAATATTAAGAAAATACTTAGATGAAACTAATGGATATAAATTTAGAGGTAGAGATACTAACAATGAGCTTTTTCGTTTGACGCAAAAGCATTTTCCGTCTCCACATGAAAGCAATACAGCAATTCGGAAAAGTGCAAGGCGTAGATGTGTAATGTGTGCAAAAAATGATAAGAGAAAGGATACACATTACGAATGTAAAAAATGTAATGTAGGATTATGTATTCATCCGTGTTTGGAAATATATCATACGTTATTATATTATTAAATTTTATTATTAAACATTATTATTTAAAAAAAAATATATTGTTATTTAAAAAAAGCTTAAAATTAATGTTCATTTCAAGTAGTATTCGTTTAATGTAATAAATTTCAGTATTTTGAATATTTTAATATACTTCCTCAGAAATGCATGTCTAACGAAAAATTTTGCCGTACCTAGTGGACGTTGCGAGTGAATTCGTACCGTACCGTACGGCCAGTGCGTGCCAAAGTCTGCCGTAATCAAAGGGTTAACAATGAAATGAACAATTGTTTTATTTCTAATAAAAATAATATTGTTGATTAAATATAATTTTATTAATTGTATTATACTTTTTTGATTTAAATTAAAAGAGAGAGAAAAGAAAATTAAATTTTCTAATTCACGTTGATTAATTAATCGTCTTTACTAAGTAAATTTTTAGTCGTATAAACGTTGTGAATAAACTTGACGCATTTAGGTCGAGATAAAGACAAGATGGTTTTAAGTATATTTCGTAAGGAAGAGGGAGGAAAATCCGCAAGTTTTAGGTTTGTTTTAATGAGAACGATTTTAAAACAAGGAGAAAAGACTAAAGCCGATTAGAAGAAGTTAGCGAGTTGGCGTAACGACAATCGCGTTCTATTCGAATCTCGTTTTAACGAATTTAATGCTTACTTTCTTTAACTTTTGACGTAACATTTTTCTTCTTACTTTTATTTTTTTTTTTTCTTTTCAATTATCGACATTTCAAAGACATTTGGGAGTTTCTAGAAAAAAAAACACAAAACTGTTACTTTATGTTCGAGAATTTTCAATGCGCTCGCATGATAAGCAAATTTTTTCTTGTAGTTTAAAAAAAAACTGTATTATATATGTCGTGACATTGATTAAGAGAGACGATTCGTTTAACCAAGAAAAACAATTATTATATCGATCATTTCAAATAAAGAATTGTTATTAAATATTTTTCATTTAATCGAAAAAAAACTTCAAGTACCTTTCAAAATAAAACGGAGAATGTTTCTTTACCATCTACTTGTACAAAAATTGTTGAAATGATATTCTTCTCTCTTTTTCTTGTTTTTTTTTCTTTTTTGGTGGTTCTTCTATCTCACTTCTTTTATTTAATTTTCCTCTTCTTCCTTTCCTTTTCTCTTTTTATTTCCATTCTTTTTTTCTTTTTATGAAACTCGTTGACGCGTCCAGCGTTTTATAACTCGAAGTAACTTTTTAATTTCGTGCACGATTCGCGCGACACGATTTATAACGCTTAATGAGTGCCGGTAGGTCCCACAAGTTAATTGGAATTATTAATCGAAATTACAGCCCCGTAAGTTTCCGAGTTATTCCCAGACGTGTGTGTGTGTGTGTGTGTGTGTGTGTGTGTATGTGTATGTGTATAGTAGGGAAGCTTTGCGATAATTACACTCTCGTGAAAAGGACTTAGACTTTATTTTTCTTTCAAACATTTTTCTCTTTACATGAAAAATTTTATTGTAATTTATATTTATCTTTCTATATTTTGTTTTTTTAAATTATTTACAGGCCCTCTTGTCCAGCTTTGATCATCAAATATCTGCCGATCGGAAATATCTTCTACTTGCTATTAATTACCATAAGGTAAGTTTTATCAAATATATAAAACATCCTATTACCGAACCTTCGTAATTCATTAATCATAATTATCTCTCAAAAAGAACTTTTATGCATAAGAACCGTATTATTTATCTTTCCTATTAAAAAAAAAAAAAAAGTAATTTTCAAAGGATACCAACGCAAGCACATACATTATTTTAAAAAATTTCTTCTCATTCAAAATGACTAGAATACAAATGAAACGAATGAATCTGAGTTGATCAAAACAAATAAAATGTCCTCGTGACGAAAAAAAATGTGATAGAACGTGAAAAAATGCAAAAAAAAAAAAAAGAAAAAAAACAGAAAAATATCAGCTATCGTCCGGGTGTCATTAAAAAAGATTATCACGTGTAAGCTTACAACAGGCACACATGCGTAATCCGCAATGCGATTTGCATGCGAATGAAAGTACAAGAGCGAGAGAATGGGGGAAGGGGTGGATTTGATGTAAGAGAGAGGGAGATGGGGGGGGGGGAAGAGATGGGAGAGATCAGCGTTAGAGACCGAAAACACAATGGTCTGTGATTGCATTCAAGCAGATAATTCGAGATTTTGCGCTGTCAGTAATGTGACGAACGGTCTCGCAGGTGAGGGTAAGCGAGGCTTGGTAAACCCAAAGGTCAGCGTTCTTGTTAACAAAGCAGTTGACATACAATGCTGGTCTTTGTATCGTAGTCTTTTGCTGTTACTCTCTGGAGACTTACGAAAATAGTGGGATAGTAAAGCTCAACCACCCACTCAAACCACACCAACCTTTACTTTTCTCATTTTGTGATCTATCTTTCATTCTACTCTAGCCAAAAAAAATCCTAGCCAAACCTTTCCTTTATATTACCAAATCTTTTCTCTTCTTCTTCTTCTTTATCTTCTTTATCTTCATCATCTTCTTCTTATTTTTCTACCTTCCATCTTCTATCTACTATTTTTCAACATGAAAAGAAAATTTAGCCGCATTGAAGAAAATTGGTAGTCATGTGGCAGGTGTAGATTTTCGAGAGAAGGACCGCCCGCAATCCTCGTACGAGTTGCACCAAGTCTCGTTGTTCAGAACCCACGCCTGGTCTTCCTGCCAGTAGATAATAAAATTCGCTCGACTGACAATGAATTCTAGCAGCGAGGTTACGTTCGAAAAGAGGGAGAGAAGGGAGGAAAGGAGAAACGAGAAGACTTTTTCCATCGATGAAAGCTTGTTTTAGGAGAACGAAACGTAATTGGTTCGATCTTCCAACGTTCCAAAATCTTCCAAAAGTTCGTCACGAGTTCTCTCGTTAATTTTCGAATATAACCATGCAACCAGAGGAATTTCATTTATTCCGATGAGCCCGGCCACTATACTACTAGAATTCGAATATTCTATTATTTCTGGACGATCGTTTAAATTCGATTCGTTCGTTTAAGCTACTTTTGCGAATGTGTATATTGGGTGCTGATACGTTAGTTCGGAGAAAATGGCAAAGTGTGATCAATTTTTCTATTAGAACAATTCAACTGGAAACAAAACAAAAAGAAAAAAAAGATGTAATGTCATTATTAGGTCGAATTAAGTTGAGACGTTTATTGAAATGTTGTTGAGTTAAATCAACTGGTTTAGGTCATATTGTTAGATATAGGCTGCCGAGTGAAACGATGTTAAATACTCTGCTCGTATAGTAATATTTGCATATCAAGTTAATTCGGTGTAATCGCGAGTGTGGAAAGTCAAACCACATTGTGTATGCTTGCATGCTGACGCGCGCACGTATGATACGAAGCAAACTAAACACCATATAATACCTGACGCGCGCAACGCCAACCGAGACTATAGGATTCTACGATTGTGTACGAGCAGACCGTCGTCCTCTCTTCTCCTCCTCCTCCCCCTCCTCTCCTYCTCCTCATCCTACTCATCCTACTCATCCTTCCCTACCCTCATCTAACCCAACCCCCTACGATCACTTCCAACCATTCTCGACCAACAACAGAACGTACATACATGCTAGTCGGCCCAATTGCATACATTACTGCTCTGCCATATATATCGCATATATGGATATACATATGTGTGTATGTGTGTATATATATATATGTATTTATATATGCACATATATCTCTGTCATCTTCATTTTCTCTCTTCCCCTACTCATTCTTTATTTTTTTTTCTTTCATAAATACATACACGCACATACGCACATCCATGTTTATATATAAAATAAACGCATATACAAAGGAGTGTCATGACAAATTTGTTCTTAACGTATAATTTATAAATATATTCGTAAAACGTTAGCGTGTTCAGCATGATTATCATCGTTAAAATATGTGATTAATTTGACTTCGGTAATTTTAATATCGTCATTAAATACTTTAGATAGAGAATATTAACTTTAGTTTGTAATAAGGGGAGAAATATTCTAGTTTATTTCATAGCTGTAGATGATCACTTAAAAAATATCGATAACGATATAAAATTACTAATTATTTACTTATTATTGATAATTGTAATAAAAGGCATAGATCAATGTAGTTTCAGATTAGTCAACAAAACCAAGAGGATAGTTAATAAATAAACAAGAACGAAGGTAAAGATAATTACGGATAATTTTCAATCAATCGGTATTAACGAGACATTATATTTCGTTTTATCTGGAGTATTGAAAATTAAGTAAATTCGATTCGTATCTCCAATCAGTAAATATAAAATGATTTGACTTTGATTAATGTAAATAATTTAAATGAAAGTAAGTAATTATTTTTTTACCTTGTTTTATTTTTTTATTTTAGATGTAATTATCTTCTTCAATTTTGTGTCAATACGTATTGAGATAATTTAATCTTTATTAAAACGAGAAAAACTAAAAACCAAAGTACTTATTGCATTTTAATTGAACATTCTTTATATGTACATCATGTCATTCTTCGAATTGACTCTTACATAAATTCATCTTCCTCCATGCGTTTATGACAATAATCTGCGGTCAGTGACCCTTACTGCTGCATGTGAAATCCTAAATCATGTCACCCGAGACCGGAAGCAGTATCATACGAATATACAAAAAAAATAATACTTTCTCTTGGGATACTCCACTTTAACGACTTTTGATCAATAAACGATCGTGCTAGATTGTTAGCTCTTAATTTCTCTCGAGGATTCAATTGAATTCAATATATTTGTAACATTTTGGAGAAATATCGATTTAAAAAATTATATTTTCAATAATTTGACATTGTTTTTCAAATATCTTTTTAAGTATTTTTCTTTTTATAATACAAAATATTTTTTTGTATAAATTTTCATGATTTATTTTAGGAATTTACGGAATATTTATTTTAGGAATACTGATTATATTAACGCCTTATCATGTTCAAATGGACAGTAGAGAATTTACAGAATTTACCAAACAATTTAAAGCGAAGTAAATTTTGTAGTTTGTATTTATGAGTTTAAAGCTCGATATATAATCTGTAGAAATGGTTATCGACGTAATGGAATAGCCACCGATATGAAGCATCTGGCGTCGAAATATACAAAATAGAACAAAAGTTTGTAATTTGTTGAAACAACTTTTAAATAAAAAAATAATAATGCATACTTGTTAGTTAGTCGAAAATATACAATATTACTTAATATTTGTTTCATATTCTTATTATTTACATTCTAATTCTTAATAAAAATAATTTACCGGTAATTATTATTTCTGTTGTATTTTCAAAAAGAAAAAGAAAAATTATTTGTAATCATTTATAATAATGATAGTAATATTTATATTCAATTATTTCTAAATTTAATTTGAAATAAAATTTAATAAAAATCCTTTATTTCTATATTATTTAATATTTATATTTCTATATATGTATTTTTAGATTCTATTATAAATATTAAATAAGGATTAACTCATTCGATATACCTGCTATCAATCTTTAATCGAACGCTGTCCATGCAAAATCGTGGGATTATGTCACTAACGGCCGAAGGATTATCAAGTATATAAACACTGATATTGAAGAGAAACAGGCATGAGAGAATAATACAATACTTCATATTTTCGATTATTCGATTATTATGTTATAATATTATGTCATAAATTCAATATTTTATATTATATATTCAACTGTTATGTTATAATATTAAAAAAAAAACTCGTAAAAAACATATTTTATTTCTTTTGTTTTTTGTTGAGAAATGTTTATATATAAAGATCAAATTATTATAATATAATGTCGCGTTTCTTGTGGAATAAATTTTGTAGGGTGATAAAATAATCGCATTACATATATATTAAAAATAAAAATATTGTACGATAAGAGTATTTTTGTAGAAATTTCTAAAACATTAAAGGATTATGAAATATTATAATAATATATTTAGTCAAATTATATGAAATACATGAGAGAAAGACTAACGATCGATATTAACACGAAAGCTTATTAACTTTGATAAAAAGTTTCACATATATTATGTCTATATAGAGAGTCGGATTTTATTTTCCAACGAAAAAAAATATTGTTTTTCTTATCTATATTTTCAAGTAAACAACTTTTGAAACAAAGTCTTTTAACGTTTAACTGAAACATTTCTTCTTAAGTTATCGTTAACTTTAAGTAGGTAATGCATTGGAGTTTAGAAAGTAAGCAGTCCGAGTTAACGACCACTGCAAGTAGTAAGAGTCAATAACATCTACTAACGAGTTTAAGTAGTATAAGTTTACGTTGTAGCTAGTAGTAGAGATCAATAATAACGGTAAAACACACTGATCTCATTTAAAGACGAATTATATGTTTTTCTTTATTTCGAGTTTACAAACTGCAGGATAATCTAAATGAAATTACATTTAAAAAAATAATATAATTTTTCTTGTAGTTTTCCTTTTTTTTCTTTTAGAAAAGGGGAAAAGTAGAACAAAGTAAGCATTAATTTAAATACTTTTCTTAATAAAATTTTAATTTATTTTAATTCAAAAATTTCATTCGAATGATAAACGAAATTTTGTCCACGTACTTAATAATTTTCTTTCAAGTTTTCTTTTCTTTTTATTTTTTTTATCTCGAAGTCTTTTCCATTGACTGTAATAATTCTTGTTCGACAAAGACGTCCATTTCTCTTTCGTACTTTTTTTCTTTCATTTTACGAAGAATAATAATACCTTCTATAACCGATTTAATTTCGTCATTGCTAATGACATTGCATGTTACGCTTTCTTCTTCTTCTTTCTTATTTTTTTTTTTATTCTTTATGATTCAATATAAAAAAAAAGCCTTGCTAATTTTATAATATTAAATTCTTCAGTTTCTATCAGAGAAATCAATAACCGCATACCTACTAGGCATCTACTGAAATAGAATTATGAATTACTCGAATTGTCTCCTCCCGCTTGGGAGAAGCGATCTTGGCGAGTTCCCAAGGAACGTTCACAATCGAATTTTTCTTTCGCAAACTCCCGTGTACTTTACTCTATCCCTTTCTCTCTCTCTCTCTCTATCTCTCTCTCTCTCTATCTATCTTTCTTTCTCTTTCTCCTATCTTATCCATGCATTCCTACGTATTTTCATCGTCCCTTTCGTTCTCTCCAATTGAAAATTTATGCTCTAAATGCTTCAGTATAATTACTAGGAGATCCATAATAATAACTATAGTTCATAGAACTTTGGGTCATATAATATCTAACAGTTATTATCGATTAATTAACATCTTCGAAATATTTTTTTCTCATTGATTTGAAAGATAATTCAATTTAAATTCGATCGTAATAAGAAATAAACAAAATAAGCATAATAATTTTAAATTCTAGACTTTTAGTCGGGAGAATAATATATTATACATAGTTGATTTGACAAAAATGTGACGTTAGATATTTATTGAATTTTTACAAGTAACATTTCATGGAAATAAAATAGAATATAGTATATGAAATACATTCTATATGTATATATACATATACGTACGTGCGTATATAATACAACAGCAGTAGTATACTTGGAAATATAAAACGGAAGTGACATTTGTCAAAATACATAACGTATTTACAGTGTCAACATCGGAAACGTTCTGAGAGAAACAACATATCGATGGCATAAAATCGTTCAACGTCAGGAAGTGGTGATTTCGCCATGTGCGCACGAATCCCATGAGTGCTAGAGAGAACCGTATACAGGTAGTTACGCACATGTGTTTCTCGAGGCCGTAACATTAATCGGACATCGCCATCAAACGGGACGAGCAACGATTTCGGTGTAAACTGCTCGGTGATCCTAACGAAATGTTTGCAACTACCTTTTGGAGTGTACACGAAATGACCGATTACAATACACGTGCACGATGTCGCGCTATTGTTTGAACTCGAGAGGATAATACAAGAATATCCTGCAATTTACTTTCAACGATTACCATTCAAATATATGTTCCTAGTTTTTTTTCTTTTTTTTTATGAGGGACGTTAAGCAAACAGGATTTAGATGACATTCTTTATCCATTTAATTGAACGAATAATATTTCAAATTATATTCGAAGTAATGGGAAAAATTGATCTTGTCCGTGTTATATGAAAAAAAAGGTTTTAGATTATAGCGATTTACTAGTTGTTTCTCTTCATTGCAAACAAAGTACTCTTGAATCTCTGTATTTCTAGTTAACGAATTGTACCTCGCACCAGCCTACAACCACCAGAAACTAACCATCACGTCGGCTCTCCAATTTCTATGATCCATCAACTAGGTGTTGCAACCGCAAACGTTATCTACCGACGTGAAAATTAATCTTTTGATATTTGTTCCAGTATATCAACAATTCCAATAAATCTCTCATCGTTATTGATGCATTAGCTTAATAAAGGTAGAACAACTTAAGTAAATTTCGCGAATAGTTTTGTGCAATTTTATTGGTAGATAATTTTACAAAAGCATTTAACACAAGTTGATTATTTTCATGAATATTTTAACTACATAATAAATTTGTACCTTTAATGATAGTAATTTAGAAGCTAAAATATCTATGTATACCTATACATATATGACAAATAAAATCTAGTGATTGGTATATAATAAGAGTTATCTAATTTAATCGTCGTGTTTAACACACACACACACACACACACACACACACACANACACACACACACACACACACACACACACACACACACACACACACACACACACACACACACACACACACACACATGATTATTAGCAATTAACTTTCCAAAAGATGGCCAAGAGGCTTCATAAAGGAAAGATTAAAAATGTAGGTACTTAATAAAAGTTCTCTTTTCTCCGTATATCGATGTCTTTTCATAGCTCGTTAATCATTTTACGTAAAAAAAAGACATCGTACAGAAATTACGATCGCATAGTTTCCTTCTCTTCCCAGGAGAGGTCGCATTAGTCTCTATCGCGTAGTAAAGACGATGATAGTAGTATCAGTAGCTTCAAAAGAATAAGTGCTCTTAGGACCGTTGCCRAAGTCGTACGTTAATTAATTAATATACTAATGGAAAATGGATAGTAGCCTTTGAAGGCGTCAGAGGACGACTACATGTTCGCATAATGATACTCCGAGGAATATAGGAGGTCAATCAATTACGATGTGAAGGCTGTTTACTTGGGAAAACGAAGAACGTTTACCGTCAGAACATATATGTACGTATGTATATATACATATATATGTACGTATGTATATATACATATATATGTGTGTATGTATGTATGTAACTATATAGAAGGTATCCCAAAAGGTTTGACCCATACTTCCGGAACGTATCGAGGGGATCTGCTAGAACAACCAGTAACTGTCATGGCCAACCTACGACACCACAGGGTCCTTAATGTTGGTCCTTAGGCTATTTATCATATAAAACATAAAACAATCTACTTAACCTTTAATAGGTTTAAGTGCTATAAAATCACTTTTAAATAATTTAACGCGATATTAATTGGAAAAATAACTCTAATCTTTGCATTCTTTATGAATTATATTGTATAAATGTAAAATTCTTCAAACAGTTGGAACACTTGACTTTAAAAAGAGAAGTATTACAAAATTGCTGTATAGAATTCTCTTAACACGTTGACTGCCGCGTCACCCGTATTGGGGTGACGCTTATTTGACTACTTGCGATGGATATTCGTATGTGTAACGAAAATAAAAAAATAAATAAATGAAAAGATCGAAGCATGATGCCATGGAAACAAACGGAGCGAGAGATTATTCTTGCGATAATCAACGATTCGCATTTTTTAAATATCGGTGGAAATACCGAACAGAGTACGCTTCGTACACTCCGTATACGCGGTACGCGTGGCCTGAAGAAGATTTCACTGTAACGCGCGCGGCAGTCAACGTGTTAATACATTTCTAATCTTTTAGAACATCCTATACGAGTAAGGTAATTGTACTTTATATGGAACCCCATAATATGTCGATAAGTAAACAACGTTAACTATCGAAAACGTTTCTGACGGAGAACAATCATATTAACACTTGAGTTTTTTATGAATATCTCTTATTGATTTCAAGGCATTTACGAATTTTTACAAAATTAAAGTTAAAGTTAAAGTTAAAATTTATCCTATTTTTATTATGAATACGTATGAAAGTTATCACAAATGTAAAATTATGTTTTAACCTTTTTTGAACTCGATAATTGCTATAAAGCGAATAACATAAAAAATAAAAGATAAAACCAAAATAAAATGTTTAAAATTTTTAAAAACATTCTCGGTTTTATTTTTTTTTTAATCTATATTAATTGTTATACAACAAACAGAAAAAAATACACAAAAGACGATAGACAAAGTTTGTACGGAAGTCCAATTTAGAGTTCAGCCATTGAAAAATCCGGTTGTTTGAGCTCGATAGAATGTTGCGTATGGATTTTCAAAAGAAATTTTGAATGTTTGCTTTGGTCGTTTAACGTGAACAATATACATCAAGAATTTGAATAAAAGTACCGATTTTTATTGCAATTATCCCCGTTTGCAAACAATTTATTATAAATTACGTTTTCGGATATGTTACATCGATTAATCTTTCCTTAGAAAAAACAAATAAAATATTATGTGAAAAAATATAAAAAATTATCTAAAAAATTCAATTTTATTTATATTACAATAAAATAATTTTCGTTTAAAACATATGATTTTACAAATGATCAGACAAACATATGCAAATATTTATATTCCAAACAAAACTGTTGACGTAATCTAACTTGATGCAAGCTAATGCGGTAGCAAGGAACGAATCCAAATCCGACACCCCTTGCCACGTGGAGAGAGAGAGAGAGAGAGAGAGAGAGAGAGAGAGAGAGAGAGAGAGAAAGGGAGAGAAGGGGGGAGGGGGAGGATTGCTCGGTTGTACAGCTTGGCTTTCGAACAATGTCATTAACGTATCTAAATTCCAGAGAACGAGCTTGCTCGTCGGTATTGTGAGCAGCGTACGTGTTAGTATGCTCCTGTGACTTGTTTCGTTGATATTTGTATACGTATATATGTATACACATGTATACGGAACGAAACGAGAACGGAATAGAACAAAGCTCGATGAAGAGAGTGTGAGAGAGAATGAGTGAAAGAGAGAAAGAGAG
Source organism: Polistes dominula (assembly GCF_001465965.1). Next base: position 3,974,901 of record NW_015148972.1, on the reverse strand, counting down.
AGAGAGAGAGAGAAAGAGAGTGAGTGAGTGAGAGAATGTGAAAATAGAGAAATGGTAGAAGATAGAACGAAGCGAGGCAGATAGATCGTCGCAGTGATTTGTTCCGAGTGGGATAAATGTGAATAGCGATGGTGTCGTTCAACGTTGTCACGTATGTATATAGGTATGTAGATGAGAGAAAGAGAGAGATTGGTGAAGAGAGAGGTTTAGAGAAAATATCTTCAGTTATTCGATGTCTAAGCTGCTTCATGCTCTAGCATTCCACATGACGATATGAGATTAATGATTATCATCTAACTCTATGGTGTATAGAGAAGAGAGTGCACTTAGGATCGAACACGTATCCAGTAATGGGCACATTTATGTGATCGCGAACGAATACGTAGACAAAGTTGTTTCTTTGATATCAATCGATACACCGACGTTAGACATATAAATTTATTTCTATCGTTAATTCCCTTAGTTTCGTTAAATTAAATATGATATTTTATATTTAATATAATATCATACATATACGTTTTCACGAAGTAATTGTAAATTATGTTGATTAAAATTGACAAACGAAATTTGCGTTATATGAGACATATTTTAATACAACGTAATTTTCTATAAAGCGTAATTCGTACAACACGTAACATATTAATTGTGTTATAAGAAGGAATTTACTGTTTACGTAATTTTTGAATTATATCAATCATAATGAAACGAATCTATACAAACACATGATTTATCTTACACCGAATCAATTAGGCTTACGAGAAGAAAATGATTTGAAGAATATTCCCCCTTAAAAAAAAAAATAAATAAAAAAATAAAAAAATAAAAAAATGGTTTAACTTGGACGTTGAAATATTCGTATCCGTCATACGATAGTAATCGACGAACACGACAGAAAACGTGAATGTTCGGAAACGAGCGGGCACCTATACTCCATCCACCTGCCTCCACCGCTTCCGTCGCCGGCTGTGACGAACGCTTAAAAAATGACCGGTCATCTGCACTCGAAGTCCTAGCATACCCCATGGCCGCTTCAATGCCAAGCACTACGAAGAATTAATCCGAAGCTTAGCGTACATTAAAACGCTATGACATGCGACCTTTCATGTGTCACTTGCGATTATTCGAACTCTATAATACACCTCGTATTATCTCGCGTTCCTTTATTTCTAAAATAAATTTCGTCAATTTGTTCTTTTTCTTTTAAAGATAGAATATTACTACTAATCCAACTTGACTAAATCGTTGACAATAATTATCAATTATAACATAAAAAAGAAACGAAAATAATATAAAGTTCATTGAAAATGTAAAAACGTTTTGAATATTTTCTATATATATAAGTCCACAGATTTCTGTTTCTCATTTGAGAAACAGCTGCAGGATATTAACATGGCTTATAAAAAATACATATTCTTTGTTCTAACTGACAAAATATTTATACTGAAATTGTGGAATTCCAGTTTTGATTCACACGAGTGACCCCTTACATACGTTTAAGCCACACGCATGTATTCGTCTGGCACAAGCAAGAGGAAAGCTCACGCTATACTATATTAAAAAATTTTTCATTCGCATTTCTCACGAATAAAATTCGCTGCATTGCGTAAATAATATCACAAACATTTATGAAACTTTATTAATACGTACGTGAAAAACATATTATATTCGGGCTTCGACGTTCCACGAGGAAATATTAATCGTTATTATTAATAAATTATTACGTAATTCGAGAGAAGAACGATTATTTCTTTTGTGAATCGGTTGGTCGGTATAAGAAATACAAAAAAAGAAAAGAAATATTTAATATTATTAATTAATAAGAATATTTAAATTACCAGTCGCGTTTAATTCGACGACATTTAGATTAAATCAAAATTCTGTTTTTTACAATTTTTTTTTTATTGTACATTCAAAGGTTTGAATTTCTCAAATATTCTATAAAATTTGTTCTCTTATGAATTTTCAAGAAATTAACTCAAGCTAGTTTAATAATGTTGCCTATAAAATTAATATGTCTGCCCCTCTCTCTTTCTTTCTCTCTTTCTCTTTCTGTTTTCAATCTACTTATAAAGAAATTAAGTAATAATATTGAAGCGTAAAATACGTTAAACATTATTCATCAAAATTGTTGAAAGTACGTAATTATCTTTTGTTCAATAAATTTATATAATTTGTAATAAATATCATTTGGAAAATGACCACCTATAAATTCAACGAAATTTATTAATAGTATAGAAATGATAAATGCAAACTTTAAAGACAAATGACGGTAAAAGAATAATCGGAGATCATAATCACGAAATATAGACATATTATTAATTTCATAGTGTTGTAATAATAATAATAATAATAATAATAATAATAATAAATTTTAAAAATATAAATATATATCTCCTTGATCAAAGTAGTTCTATAAGGCTGTCAAGAACAATGGCTTTCATTGAAAAGTTAAAGCACGGCTTCCTATAGTTACCATCGTAAAGACGTATCAGAAACGACTACAGAATTTAAACAATGTTAAACGAAACCTATAATAGAATTACAGATTATTTTCAAATAAATATTAAATGAGACGATTTAAATATTAATATCATCTGCAATAATCAAATATAAATGTTTATATAACTAAAGAAATAAAAGAAAATCGTTAAAAATGATATCGTCAAAGTATGATTTAAATATTTACCTTGAAAACAAATGTTTCAAGTTAAACATAAATCAGAAATAGTAAAGCCTCGTACTTTCAATAGGTCAACATCTTTTCGTAGTAAAGTCAAGAACAACTTTGTTCCTTTACATAGGATTATGTGCATTTCATCGAAGTTTCTTTCGACCAGAGAATAATTTTAAGTGACTTTGAAATTTACGTGATTCCAACTTTACTAAAATAAGTTTTAATCTAGAATAAATGGACTCTGAAAAAGAACTCTCTCTCTCTTTTCCTTTCCCTTTCTTTTTCTTTTTCCTGTTTGACGTTTCCTGTCTTTTTCACTATATCAAATATATTAACTTCTCAATTGTCATTTACCACAATCTTAAATACAAACGATGAAATTATTTACATCGGGTCGATGTATTTGTACCCGAAATAAGTAAATTATGTACTAAATGCGAATAATTGTATTGGAAGAGAGGTATAGTATACGAGTTGAATTCTTGATGTTTCCTAATTCAATGGGGCATTTAATTAATGGTTTATCAGAGAGGAAACGTGAATATTCGACAAGAGAAACAAGAGATAGTTATTGACTCAAATATCACATAGCGGCCAGCAGTAATCGAAAACACTCAGCACATACTCAATAAAGTTTGAAGATTAGTATGCGTATACTGATACAGGAGGTAGAAGGCTTGTGCATCTGGCACTTCGTGATTTAAAGGCGAGATTCCATTTCAGTGGGCCAAAATTTTCGATACTCGCGGCAAATCATCTTGAAATTACAGCTGCAACCGGCAGACAGATTCAGGTATCTTTCACGTGCTTAAATTAACTTAATAATCTACCAGAGTTTTATTAAAGTTATAAATACCACTCGTATGCATACTTCTGTATCGGTATAATTAATAATTCCTCTAAAATGAAATGAGAAAAGAGAAAATTTCAAATGATATACAATTATTTGCTTCGATAAAATTTCTTTTACATATTTCGTCGATAAAATTGATTTTTTTTTATTATGTCAATTAATTGTTAATGATAGTATGTTAATGTTTTTGAATTTTCATATGTCTATGTAAAATACCGTGTCCAATGTGATATCGATCAAACAAACATGTGTCGTCATCAATTTTGATAATTAACGAACAATTTTGGTTCTCGTCCCATTGAATTATTCATTTTCAATATCTTCCCATGTACATTGTATTATGTATTATAACGGTATTAATTTTCATGAAAATCGACTCAGAAGGATACAATTTATTCTATCTTCTCTCTTCGTATTAGTTACAATTATTTAACAATCATTTGTTAGATATCATTTTCATAATCGATTATAATAATATCGCAGAAATGATACATATGTATTATTGATTTATCTTTGCTAATTTATCGAAAACAAAGTTTTATGCTTTAATTTTATTATAAATTAATAAAATACAAATTTGAATAATCATTCGAAATGAATATACCTATATTTTTTTATATACAATTAAGTTGCGATGTAAAATATAATAAAATATAAGTTAAATTAAAAAAGAAAGCCTTTTCCCTAAAAACTTTTTATAAAAAAGTGCCAACTTATTCACTAATAATTGCTACTGATATGCAATGACCTTACATTATACTCTTTCTCATCCTAGCTAGTTTCCCTTAACCTGTCTCGGAAGCGAACAATTTATATCATACCTTTCTCCTTCCCCTTTCACCTTTGCATCGACCTTGGAATCTGGCCAACTGAGAACAAATGAACCAATGTACGTTCGTTTCAGTGAAAATTAAGTGTAACTCAAGCAAAAGGATTCGCAAAAGGGAAAACTTTACGTATCATATATATTCATGGTATTTCTCAAGAATAATATTTAAGAATTATTTTTTTCGATGAAATCGTATACTTCAACGATCATAATTACAAAACAACAAAATATTCATGTTAAATAACACTTATATCTGATTTGAATAAATTATTCACTGAATTTTTTGTTTTTGTTTTATTTAAGTACGGATTATTATTATTGTATTGGATTATATTTATGTTCGATTTATTTTTTATATATGAAATGGAATCGATACATTCGAATTACTTTTGTTAAATTTTATAGTACAAAAGTCGGATGATATATTTGCACGTAGAATTAAATTTAAATGAACATAATATTACGACATGGTAATGTGAATATGATAATATCATGACATTCTATAATAATATGTTAACATAATGGTGAACATCGACAATGAGTATCGTCCATATCTATTCGATTTATTTTGTTTGCGAAAAGCAACGGATTTGAAATGGCGAATCGAATATATACCTACGCTCGCTATAATAAACTGAATAAGCATACAATCAAACTTATTATTATTTGTACCAGTAATATTCTCCTATTTTATTAGTCGTTAATTTATCATTTTCTCATGAAATAAAATCATTTTATTGTGGAAAGTAAACAAAATCAAACGAAATTTTATACACGTTAATACGCAACTCGTTCGACAATTTTATTTCAATGGACACGTGTTTTATTTGCTATTAAATATAAATTCGTTAATTATTTAAGGTCAAAAGATAATATAGTTAACAATAAAAATGATGCTTTTAAATATAAATATTCGTTATATGTTTTTAAACCAATTGTATGTATAATAGCTTTTTTAAATATATATTTTTATAAAAACGAATGGATTTTTCATGTAAAATCGTTGTTCGCATTATAAAATCAAAATTGAACATAATAAAGTGAAATATTATTTTTATCTGCCAATCAATGTCGCATGTAATAATATCGATTTTTTTTTTTTTTTTTAAATTAATATTTTATAAAATTTTAACAAAAATTTATATAATAGATTATTTCTCGATGGCATTCCCATAAAACACAATACACCTAAATAGATGTATCATATTAAAAGATTTCACGAGATAAATATAATTGAAAATGAGACATCTGGTGACATTTTATTTTTATCACATTAAAAAATGGATAAGGGAGGTTGAACAACGTTAAATGGAGTCTCGTTGTAGGAAACGCTTGTGGTTAGACCGCATTCGTTGAAAACTCGGATTCCGAGGGCGTCGTTAAACAATGCGTCACGCCACGACGCAACTCTCCTGTAAAATAGTTTCACCTATGCTTTTCGCTGCCTTTTCGTACCTAAAGTTTTATTTAGTTGCTCTTCACTAAGGTAAAGTCACTTCACATGCCACGTATATACGGCTTCTAAGTTCTTTCATTCTGAGAGTCGTGTGTTCTTATTTTTTCTTTTTTTTTTTTAAACCTCTAAACAAGTCTTAAATATAAATGAGAACGTTTATTTAAAAAAATAAAACAAAAAAAATAACATATTTATTATAATTTTATTCTCGATGATTTAATCTACAAAATATTATATTATTAATTAATGCTTCAATTTTAATTGCTAACGATATAATTACTTTCATTTGAAATACAAATTTTGAGTATAAATACATCATCAATATTTATTGCATTATGTTATTATGTAATTATTATATTTTATTCTATGTGCAAATTTCAATATTATTATATTTCGAAGAAAATGTATCGAAATTTTATCATATAACAATTTACCCGATGGGAGTCTCATTTTTGCGGATATTTTTTAATGCATTTCGTTGCACGTTAAAATTTCTATTAAAATGTTTATTATATATTTACATCGAGATATGAATGCATCACAATTTACAATACACAATCAGAAACAGAAATATTCCGACATTTTTAGAATTTAATAACTCGTTTCAGTCTAACATAAGTTAAGTGTTCTAGATTTTAAAGTAGATATGAGGAAATTAGTGTGCTATGTGAAACATGTTTAGAATTTAAATTAAATATTTTTTCTGTTGTCGCAGTGAAAAAAATAATGAACATTTATTTCAAGTTTTTATTTTTAAATATGTCTAATAAGTGTACTTTTTTTTGGATCAACTTGTCTAATTTGCATTTTGTAAATATTGTAATAAGTATCAACGAATTCAAAATAATTATCCTAAAAAAATCTATACAATTTAAAAAATGCCTGACCATTTCTGTGCCAGATTATTTAAAATATTTAAAATAAAGCGTCGCGAAACATCAATTGAAAAGCTTTAAGTCTATTTAATATATTCTATTAAAATAATAATCATACTAGAATACTGCTAGGCCCCTAATACTTAATTTAGACGATAAGAATAAAATTATTAAAAAAAAATAAACTATCCTTTAAAATAATTATCAATCAAGATTAATAATATCCTAGAAAAAAACTTCAATTAAAGATGAAGTATAAATTAAGTAAGAACAATTAATAAGAATCAGAATTATTCTATTATTTATAACAACAATAGCTAATTATAATTTAAATTAACAAACGAGTTATAAGATTTCTCTTTATTTGCATTTAAATTTGGTTGCTTGAATCGGATATGTTTACTCTTTAGACTTTTAAAAACGAGAATTAATGAAACGAGAGCAGGTGGATTCAGAATCAAGGGAGAGAGAGAGAGAGAGAAACGCAGAGTGAGATAGATGAGAGTTGAGTAAGGGGGGAAAAAAGAGATAAAAATAACTACGATGTTTCCCGTTAAACATAACTGGTCGACTCTCTGTGGTCGTTTGTTCGACAAGTTTGGAAACTAACTCTCGTTCAATATTCCAGTTGAGAAGTGAACTATCATCATTAGAAAATTTTTGTAAATTCGTATATAATATATCGAGTTGTTCAACAAATTTATATTATAAAAAGTAAATGTTATATCGTAATTATTCTTAAGCTCGTTTTGCTCGAAACGAATCCCATGAAATGGAGATATAATTTCAGGTTTTTTTTTTTTATTTTATTTTCAACTCTAGTTTAACAAACGTGTTTGCGACAAGTCAATCGACATTCGCCTGCAGGTGATTTTGTTCGAATGGAAAAGAGGAGGAAAACAAATTGGAAAAAAAAGGAATATGCTTCGTTCGAAAAATTGACTTTATCTTTTCGTAACGCTGATGTCAATGGATTTTTTGGATTTTTCGAAAAGCGTTCGATTAAGATATTCATTACTAAAATGAAATAGTCCAAAATAATAATAATAAAAAAAAACGTTAATGGCTTGACAAATGTATACGATTGAAAAATTACGTTTTACTTTTATCTTCTGCAATATCGAGAATCGAAATGGATATACATAAATGTTAAAAAAAAAAGAAAAATAAAAAAAAAAGAGAGAATGAATGAAATGCTTTATACTTTTAGTCGACACATTTTTTTTGGAAGGGAGAACTTAACTTGAGAGAAAAACTTGCGAATTTATAGGAAAGATTCTCGCTCGTTGTCAATATAGCTCGTGCTTTTGATAACCGAATTCTTCGTGTAATGTAAAAAAGGAAAAAATAGAAAAAAAAAGATCGGAATAAGGATGAAAGATATGACGGCGGGACACCGAACCGATATAGCCGCCATTTGCAAAATGTCGTGAAAAAATATTGACGATAGTAGTAAACTTTCCTTTATATTATAATATCAATAAAATTGTTGCTCTGCAAATTGAACAAAATAATGTAAAAAAGATATTAAGAATATTTTCTCTTATAAAATAATTCACAAATATATATATATATATACGTAAAATTAATGTAATTTAATAACACATACATATGTGTAAATATATATTTTTCTTCATTAAAATGTCATATTAAATTATTTTTCGTATTTCTTTTTTTAATCTTTTATTATTAAATTTCTCTTGCAAAATTTGTCTTAATTAATTTTATAAATTAATCAAATTAAATGAATCTTTCTATAACTGTGAGTTATACGTTTATTAAAAAAAGAGTATTTTTTAAAGATGGTTTTTAATATTATAAAGAGAATTGCACTAATTCGTGAAGTTTATTATTTCTTTCTATACCCATTGTTTATCCCTCAATAAATTTAATTCTACATATATAATTATATATATGTAGTGAAAGCGAAATTGAATCAGAATCGGAGGATGAAAGTGAGGAAGATAGTGGATTGGAAGATAGAGTACCAGATGATGCACGAAAAAAGGAATGTACGCAGGAACGCATCCAAAATCGACGACTCAAAGCTAAAAAAAAGAAATCGTTGGATAACCTGAGAGCAGCTGTAGTTTGTGTTTTAGGCTATGTAGATACTGGCAAAACAAAGATCCTTGATAAATTGAGGAGAACTAACATACAGGATAATGAAGCTGGTGGTATCACTCAACAGATTGTTGCAACCAATGTACCAATTGAAGCGATATAAGAATCAACGAAACATGTTAAAGATTTTGCTAATAAAGTATTTAAAATACCCGGACTTTTGACAATAGACACACCTAGACACGAATCTATCAGTAATCTTATAAGTCGAGGATCCTCTCGATTTCTAATTCCTCCTCTTTTAATCTATTAAAAGTTAAGAAATGTCCATTTGTTGTAGCTCTTAATAAGATTAACAGGCTGTACGATTGGCAAACGATGAATCGAAAAGATGTTCAAGATATTATAAAAAGTCAAGCTATCAATACGCAACGAGAATTTGAGAAACGTTCAAAAGAAGTAATCGTACAATTTGCTGAGTAAAGTCTAAATGCAGCTTTTTTTATGAAAATCCTGATCCATATAGTTATGTATCTTTAGTCCCTACCAGTGCCATAACAGGCGAAGGAATGGGAAATTTGGTAGCATTAATAGTCGATGCTTCCCAGGGCCCGTTAGCTAAGAGACTTATGTATAGCGAAGAACTCCAAGCTACTGTACTAGAAGTTAAAGCACTACCTGGCTTAGGAACTACGATAGATTGTATTCTCGTAAATGGCATGTTGAAAGAAGGTGATACGATGATAGTTGCAGGAACTGATGGACCCATCGTAACACAAATAGGATCGCTTCTTATGCCCCAGCCATTAAAAGAATTAAGAGTAAAAAATGCATACATTAAGCATCGAGAAGTTAAGGCTGTTCAAGATGTTAAAATAGCAGCTAAAGATTTAGAAAAAGCTATTGCTGGATTGAATCTCCAAATCGCTCAAAAGCCGGATGAAGTAGATATTTTGAAAGAAGAAATAGCCAAGGAACTTAGCAGTGCTCTTGGAAATATACGACTTGCTGAACGAGGTGTATATGTCCAAACATCAACTTTGGGTGCCCTAGAAGCATTGTTAGATTTTCTTCGAAGCAGTAAAATTTCATATTCTGGTATTCATATTGGACTGGTTGTGAAAAAGGATGTGATGAAGGCCTCGATTATGCTCGAACACAACAGCCAATACGCCACAATTCTCAAATTTGATTTAAAGATAGAGAACTTGCCGACTCATTGGGGATTAAGATCTTCCAAGCCGACATCATCTATATATATATAATTACACATATATAATTATTATTATTATTATTATTATTATTACTATTCTGTTATATGAAATGGTAGGAGAATATTATAGCAGATTTAACAATAGTTCATTAATATAATTCCACAGAGAAACGTGCAAGCAAAATTTCGACGAATCTTTCCAATATAACATTATTAATAGTTTCGAAGGAAGATGCGCGTGTCTGGAATTGTATATCATTAGATATGAAACTTACCATTACGTTTAACGCATTGAAAATCGCTGTCGTATTATCGAATATCTTTTCTACCCGAGTTCTTAAACAGACGATACTTTTAAAAGAAACTATGAAAGAAACTTTAATATAATTTCGCGTTCTCTATTCTTCGTGGTTACCATTCGAAAAGAAGAGATTATTAAAACTTTTATTTAACAAGTGAAATATAAGAACTTTTCTATAGAATTTTATAAATAATTAACATAAAAAAAATGAAATTAAATAATTTAATTGATTATTCAAGCATTCATAAATACGTACAATTATTTTCGTATATTTATTATAAACTATTTTAAAATAAATTATATAAGATATATTTTGTTTCGAAGAATTTGGTACAAGTATCTTAGCAAACAGATATTTAAAATTATTTGTTTTATAAAAATAAAACACGTAAATTCGGATAGATAGAATTTGATTTATAAAAACAAGAAAAAAAAACAGATATGTAACATTTTTTTTCATTTTAATTTTTGATTAATCCTTCTATCGACATTAATGGATGATAATATTAAAACAATATACATGTAACTTGAAAAATTGTAGATCAATTTAATATTGATAAAAAAAAAAAGAAATAAAAATATACAATAAATCAAATAATATCCATCGGATTCATTCTTCAGATTGTTATAAAATTCATCGAAACATTTTTTCCGATACAATGTTTCAGATAATTGACTTATCGTGTAAAAATAATTATAGTTTATTATTGACGTATCGTGTAAAAATAATTATATTTTATTATTAACAATAAAAGATAAACTATAGATAAATTTTTTACATATACTCGTTTTATAAGGATCGGTCATCTATCTTACTGAACAAAAAGATCTAAAGCAAGTCTCTAACGAGAAAATCGTTAAACGAGATAAGAAAAACCGTACCCGTGTATCACCGCATCGGCAATCTTATTTGAACCACGGAACCCTTGGCAATAAAAGTGGAACACACGATAGCAGCAGCACCTTTCTGAAAAGCCACAAACGAAGAAATATATCTCTACTCTCTTTCTATCTCTCTCTCTCTCTCTCTCTCTCTCTATCTATCTATCTATCTATCTCTCTCTCTGTTTCTCTTTTTCTCGTTTGCTTTCGTGCTTATGTGAATAGGTCGTAAAGCAAGCGCTAGTAGAACTTTTATTGGGAATACGTTAGCGTCGATACATATTCGATTTTAGACGAACGTATATAGTAGAGTAGTGGGGAWGGATATGAGGATGAAGAAGAAGAAAAAGAGAAAGAAGAAGGGAGTTTGAAGGGTCGCGGTAACAGAACGAGCGTGCTTACAAATACCTTTCTGCACCGTTTTGAATTTCAATGCCGTCCGAGCACAACGTCGTCGTCGTTCTTCGTCTTCGTTTTCGTCGTCGAACCGATCTATCGAACGACGGATCGATCGATCGACGATCAATCGTAAGAACGGCTGTCTACATTTTCCTACCTATAGGAATATAAAATAGAATGCGAAACTAAAAATAGACTATTCCTCTTTCGTCGTTATCTTTTTTATTTTTTTATTTTTTTTTGCATCCCTCGAGAAAAGATGACAACTGAAAAATTCAACAAAACTGAATCGATTTTCTTTTTATTCTTTTCTTTTTTTTTCTCTTTCTTTCTTTCTTCTATTATTTTACTGGATCATAGGACAAATATCGCGTGCTAGAAAGGTACTTTTTCTCGATAAATCTATCAAAAAATTTCAATTTTTAACTAAATAAGGATCAATCAGATTTCTTGACAAAAAAATGAAAAAAAAGAAATTAGTCGAACTTTAAAATTATAAGTTTTCCACCTTGGTCAGTCGATTTCAACGAAAATTTTATTTCGAGCGAAACGTACACCAAGATAAAACGGACGAAAAGAATTATAAAAAGAGAAAGATATTTAATAATATTCAATATTTTAAATCTTATTCATTTAATAAAATATTTATGTCAATAATGAGTAGTATTCGTTACTTTGTAATGTTACACGTGTCAAAACTCGCAACTCGTAACTCGTCAAAGCTCATACATGCCTCACACCTTGCATCACACCATTTTCAATCATTCAAGAAATTTTCTATAGAATTCCACCGTCCAATCCAACGTGCGAATAGTTGAAAAGGCGAGAGAACGACTATACGATGAAAATGAGCATTGATCTCCTCTCTCTCCTCTTTCTCCCTCTCTCTTTACTCGTGTTCTAGACCGCGTTTATACGCGGCCATGCATTTCACAGAATCGTGGTAGCCTCGAATGCGTGAAAATGGCGTTATTTTGATCTTATCGGTCGGTCCGCTTGATTTATGATCGAGTCCTGAAAGAGTTAATGGAGGCAAAATAGCGTAGAGACCACTATGAATCGTTTCACATCGAAGCGAGAGCACTATCGATGTTCTCCGTTGATGGTGAACGTCGTCTGGTACACTAGACCCCATACTCTCATACTCCACCACCCTATCCTATTTTCTCTCTCTCTTTCCTTTTTTCTCTATTTCACTCTACCACATCGTTCAAACATAATTTATGATCGTGATGTAACTGTTAATCATTAACTGATCGCAGAAATCTCCAAACGATTTATCGGACTTCACTTTTGTCTGAAAGAAAAGAAAAAAAAACTACATTACAAACACTACTTTATCCAGCAGCTTGACATTTTTCAAAAAGTTAAATGGCAAAAAGTTATGGAGGAAGAAGTACCTTCGGAAGCTATTTGGTAGTATTTGGCGATACATATAGTAATAGAGGTAGAAGTAGTAGCGGTAGTATTCGTAGTAGCGGCACTCATTGCACTGGCAACGCAAGTTAGATTGATCCATCATTTTACGACGGTAAAGATATCGAACGCTTGTATAATATTTGTTTTATATCCGATGGAAAATATCTGTAAAAATATATATATACAAAGTTGATAGAATCGATGTTATATGAGAAATTTATATAAACATTAATATAAACTGAACTTAGAAAATATAACAATATTACAAATTTTTGTTGTAATAAAACATATTACAACAATAAATTTACAATATAACAATTTCTACAAATTTGTTACATATTCCTTGTTTTTTCTGTGGGGGAGGATAAAATTTTATCAAAAAAAAAAATATTCGAGGTAAACCAAGAAATTTTCATTTCGTTTAAAGTAGTTTCGTTAACCAAAATATAGTACGTTATTTAATAATTCATGAAAAAATTCTTGAACATTCAAAATTCATCCAATCTTCCTAATCGACATTTTATACATCAATCAAGAAGTATAATTTTATACTATCAGTTTGGAGGAGTTTATTTAAAATAACCCTATTCTCGTTATATGTTCTTTATACTCTATTTCTACACGAAGTTCTATCCAACAAGAAAATAAAATCTCCTTGATCTCTCTCTTTCTCTCTCTCCCTCTCTTTCTCTCTTTTTCTCTCTTTTACTCTTTTTCCAAGTTTTCCTCGTTAAAGTCGTTCGCTTGGCGTCTTTGTTACCAGAAGAAGGCTCATAACAAGTAACCCGTTTGCTTCTTGTTACAGCTATACCGGCACACATACCTGGCCCACTACAGGATCGTGAACCTGAAGACTTTGTAAGTAAACGAGCAATGCCTCGAGGGCATTTACGATAATCATATCTCAGACTTATTCATGTGGTCGAGTCCGGATTTGCATTTTAATCTCACATTCTCTCCTAGAGTACTCGTAAGCTAGGAACAAAATGAAGAAAAAGGATGGAAAGAGATAAGGATAGATAGAAGAGTGAGTAAAAGAGATAGAAGCCTTAGGCGTACCTACTTGGAAAAGCCTGTAACGTAGAAATTACAAACTACGTGAAAATTTAATCCTAGCGTCGTCTTACTATCACCTTTTTTCCGTTACCACATTTGGAAGAAAAAAAAAAGAAAGTAAGAGAAAGAAATGGAGAGAGAGAGAGAGAGAGAGAGAGAGAGAGAGAGAGAATACGAGAAAGTGGTTTCCTTCGCGGATTTGAACGTTAACTCAGCATTTAAAAAACCCTTATATCACGATGAGTGTAAATACTTCACCATTTTGTTATTCTCTTTCTCTTTCTATCTATCTCTCTCTTTCTCTCTCTTCCTCTTTAAAATATTCGAGAGAGGTTAGGGAAATAAGTAAGGGGAGGTCAAAGATAGTTAGAAGATCCGAAAATGAAATTACTTACGAGAGAGACAGAGAGAGAGAGAGAGAGAGAAAGGAAGAAAGATGGGGAGAAAGGGTGGAAGAAAACGGAACAATTCGCAGTGTAATAGACGAAGTAGATTTTTTAATGGATTTAATTTCTCTCCAAGGGGACGACCGTGTGGTTTGGTTGGAAAGAGCTGAAAAGTGTGAGGGAATATAAAGAGAGTAGAAGCCGCGGTAAAGTTCAATTCTCGAAGGTCTCGCAGTGCTACATTGTCGGTTCATCTGTTAAAAACTTTTCTTCGAGCATACCAACCTAAATTCACTATTCCTTTATTCTTCTTCTTCTGCTCTCTCTCTCTCTTTCTTTATATTTCTTGCTTTCTTTTCTCTTAAAGCGCTATTAAACCAAAGCACTCTAACTTCTGATATGTTTACTATCTTTTCTTCGAATACGTTGCAATGGTAGTCTATAACATTTAACAATAATACGATGAAATATTTCTATAAAAAAGAAAATAAAAAGTTACGAGTAAACAGATCTAGTACTAATATACTCTTTTTTTTTATCTAATTTCTTATACGAACAGCAAAACATTTTAACAAATCCCTGAAAGTAACTTAGAACAAGATAGTGTATACACCAAAGTGTTAATAATATCAATTAACGATATACATATATAGATAAGAGAGTTTATTATCAAATACAATTTTGTATTTAAAATTACTTTTTCTATCGTTCGCTTCAATCGAACACACGTTTCATAATTTACAAAAAATCAATTGTTTCATAGAATGTTTTTAGAACACTTTTTCTTCTTATTTATAATAAAAAAAAAACGTCTCAGGTGTATATATTAATTGTATCAATATTAAAAAATTCATCAAAATTTAGACAGAGATAAATTAAGTGTCTACGCTACTCGACAAATTGTAAAAGTCGTGGAGGGAAGAGAAAAAAAAACAAGGAAAAAAAGGAATGTATAAAATAAACGCGCAAGCCATTTTTTAAAATGTACTAGCCACAACTGTCGATAATATTTTGTCTCTCCTCTCTTACTTTTTCTTTCTTACGTATACAGAAAGTAAGTATAGTATGGGTAGGTACCTTTTGTCAGGGACGAAAGTACCAACGACTTTTCCTCTCGTACTTTCCTACACCTGCACCTACTATAAAAGAACGCCACGGAACGGGGACGTAAACTCTCAACTTTTAAAAATCGCGTTATTTACATTATGTTTTTAATACTTAGTCGAGCGTGGTTCCCCTTTTTTCCCCTCTTTTTTTTTTGTAGAAACTTCGACTTTTCCGTAGCCTTTTGTCAACTTTATTTTCCACGTACATACATACATGCAAACATACTCTCTTACCAACCAGCGAGAAACGTTATCACTTTACAAAAGTCGCGTTAAAGTTTAATCTAACGATCAACTAAAAGAAAAAAAAATCATTTAACAAAATCGCACTAGTAATTGCACTTAAGTTTCTTTTTTTACCATTTAATCGACAGAATCAAGAACAACTAATAACATATTATTGACAATTAATGAACCAATGCAATGAATCAAATGTTCATATTATCAATTTTAATTATTTGTTAATGTTTAATGACAAGTAATAATAAAAGCTATGTGTATTATTTATTTTCATTTTTATTCAAGATCCGATATCAGTAAAAATAATTGCAAATAGTTTTATTTAATTTCATTATATCTGATATGAAATAACAATAAGGTAAAAAAACTCATATATCCGTATCCTCGTAAAGTGATACGTAATTAGAGTAGACCGTGATGTTAAAGTCGCGGTAAACTATAGTTCTCTTTTTTACGAATTCCGAGTAACTTCTCTACTCTAACATCTTCTCACATTTATCCAATACTACCAAAGAAGTCGCGATTGTTGGAGATGTCGATCTCTTTGGAGTTAACAACATAAGGTTTTTGTTCTTTTCAAACGGGTGGTGATGATCACCCATCCTCTTTTTTAACTGTGCCTATGTTACTTTACTTTAATGATTTGGAAGAAACTAATAATCCAACGTTGTGGTTAGATCGTTGATTCACTTTTACGATAACATATATATCAATAAAAAGTCGAACGAACTAAACAAGCTATTTAAATGTTACGATAGAGAAAATATTATAACCATAATGATCGTTTAATTCAACATTCAAAAATCAAGGTGACTCTAAAAACTTCCGTACGTTTCCACCTACAAAAAAAAAATTAACACTACCTTATGTACCTTTCCATGTCATATAAATTTCGTATATAACATTTTTCTATATTAGATCTAAATAATAGAAATATTTAGGTGGTAATAGTTGTTGAAACTACCCTATATATGTTGTAAACGATAAAGTATATAGAAAAGATGATCACGAAAAAGGGGTTTCGTAGGAAACACATTGAAATGTATAGAAAATTTTAACCAAGTGGCTGTTCTCACGATAGATAGAAAACGCGAGTTATCGTAGTCGTGTTTCTCTACGACTTTCATCTTATAGTGTCATAGTAGCAAAGTATACACAGGAAGGAAGAAGAGGCTTGTATGCACGAAGAACAAAGAAGTCATAAGTTCTTTCTCTTACGCTTATATATATATATATATTTCACGTAGAAAACTGGCGATATATATAAAAGAGGGAACTACTACTTGTCTACCATAAACTCGGTTTGTACGCCGCATGAATACCGTCGACTTTATTTATAGCTTTTCAAGAAGAAGTTTGCCTTTGAGCTAGACGAAGAGAAGTAATAATATCTATGACACCGCAGTCAAACCACAATACAAACCAGATCCGGACTAGTACGAACCCACCCTTTCCATCCCCCTACACTCCTTTATACACCGATCAGTTGTTATCTAATTTCTTTTTTTTTTGCCATTTTTCTTCGATTGATTAAATTACTTATCGTAAGAATTTGATAAACTCGATAAACAAACGATCACATTTTCCGAACGATCCGGGTGATAAATTCGATTAAAATATTCGATCAATTTAGAAGAGAATTTAAACTTGTATTTTCGTACAGGAAAGAGAATAATTTTATTTTGTTATATTTTAATCGTCGGAAATATATCCAAAATAATAACGTAATAAATTTAATCCATATGCTATCTCGTTATTAGTATTACAATTCCGGTTGGAATCTTTTTTTTTAAAAAATACATTTTTTTCTCCATACAAAAAGTAGTCTTCCATTTTAATTTTTTCACTGTCAGAAAGTTAATCTTTCTGATTGTTATTAAAAAAAAACAACATAAGACGAAAGTAAATTTGTAAATAATAAAATATGAGCATTAATTTTCTATATATATATATATATATATATACATATATTTTTTTTTTTTTATAATAAATCACAAACAGAAATAGTCTTTATATATTTCAATTGAAAGTAATGAAACTATTGTTTTTAAATTTCAATTAACAATTCGGTGTGTATATTAATTATTTGAAAACGAGCAATTGACTTTCTATCATTTTGGTTCCCTTTATTGGTTGGAACTTATTAGAAAATATGACGACTTTCTACGAGACGTGACAAAGATATCTGTATGAAAAGAACAATATTCCTCAGGTGATACGTTCGTTTGAAATAAATCTTTGAAAAGTTTTGAAGAAGGCGTAGGTGAAAACTCGTCTTCGGAAAACCTAATACCAATGTAGAACATAGTCAGAAATGGTGGTGGTTTGTTCGAAAAATTCATTTTAACTTTCATAACTTGCGATAAAATGTTTTCAACTTGATAGAACGTGTCTTTACTGAAAATCGTCCTTTTCTTTTCTACGTGAATCCTATCTATTTCTTTGAAAGGAATGAATATAAGAAGAAAAAAAAGAAAACAATTAAAATGTAATAAATAAAAAAAAAGAAATTATCTATATTTCAATGGTGTGTGTTGTTTTATTTTTCTTTTTTATTCTTTCTTACAAAAATAATTCACAAAAATTCCCAAGGTTTATGAACACTCACCAGCTGCAATTTTTCTTTACATTTTAAAACCAATCTACGAAAATACGCTTTGTTTTATACTCGAGTAAGAGTTTTCCCACATGAGAGAAAGTACGTAAGAACTTGCGCATCCGTGACAACCATCAAAAAAACATTTTCTCGAATGAAAGAAAGATGTAACTTTCTCTCTTTTTCCAGTTATTTTTTTCCTTAAGTAATCGTTAAATAGATTCAAAATAAATTACGATAAAAAAATATATGTTAAAATTCAAAAGAATCATTGTTATTGAAAATCATCTTCCTGTTTAAAAATTGTCATTAGAAACTATGCTACATTCTCAATTGAGAAAAGTATTTTGCGATGATAAAGAGTATACGAGAATGAATAAAGGGAGGAGGGGGGAGTATTTTTTATTTTAAACCAGAGACGCGTTAAAAGTAAGAAAATTTACGAACAATCCACGAGGAGAAACAATAATTTTAAGCTTCCAAGATATAACAAATTTTATGACACACTTCTGGCATCACTTTCAGAGTGGTACTATGACTCAAAGATAACGGTCTACGCAATTAAAGCGTCGTTACACTCGGTGGTAGTAAAACGTGGCCGGTCGAAATTTTGAGAATGTCGTTTCTGGAATGCAATTTCGTGGGAGTCGCGCCAACGTGATGGCGACGACGTCGACTGCAGTGAGCTAGCTAGCAAGCTAGCTACCTATCTACTCACCCTACCTACCTACCTATCTCTACCACCATTTCGTATGCGACAAAACTTCGTTAAGAATATCAAACATATAACGACTGTATGAAATAACAACGTAATCACAATCTCTACACTCGAATAAACATTCAAATAGAAAACTATATTTTTTTCAGAGATGAGACTTCATTAGAGGCCGCTAACGATTCCCTACCCCTACAACTTGTTACCTGGGCACCACGTGGAAATGCTTTGATCTATGTTCATCAGAATAATATCTTCTATCGACCATCAGCTGAGATTCCTATTGATTATCAGATTACTGACAGCGGAATTTTCAGTACCATTTACAATGGAGTACCTGATTGGGTTTACGAGGGTGAGTAGATATTTACTTTTTTTTTATCTAATCATCTACTTATACAATATCTTCTCAAACTTTTAACAAATAACCATTGAATAATAATAAGAAAAAGAAGAAGAATCGCGATGTGATTTTTCAATCATTTTTTTTACTATCGATAATGAAATTATTTTGAAAATATTCATAGTACGAAATAGATTCGATAATAAAATGGAAAATCGAATAGAAAAGTATTTTATTTTCGAAATTTGAAAATTGTATATTCGCTTATACGATATCAGATTATTTTTCTCTTTTATTATAAACGAATAAAAAAGATGATAGATTTTTATTTTAACGTTCGTTAACCTAAGTAATCTTTTATAATATTTGTTAGTTATCTTGCGAAGCGTTTGCAAACGAACTACGCGTATCTCCCGTGAGACTTCATTGTATAACGATACCTATCTGTTATTTCAACCTTTTCTTTCACTCTCTGTTTCTCTCTTCTATTTCATCCTCTTTATAATGGGACCTTTTGTCTCTTGTGATATTTCAAACGTCTATTTACCATCGGATTTTGTTCCTGTAAAAAAATAAATGGTAATATAATAAGATTAAAATAATACGTCCCCATTGAAAAAATAATAACACCAAGTAAAAATGCATTTAAACACGCGTAAAGGACTTATTTTAATATATTTATTATTATTTTATTTATTTCTTACTAAAAGAGAGCATTAGACAGATTGAATATTTAAAGCGAAATCCTGTGACAACTCAGTAAAAATTTCTCGACATTTTTAATATCTCTAATGTGTCCGAAATTACATAACTATATTCAACATATGTATAAGTATATATCATATATATATCTACGGATATTACAGATTCAATATACGATTTTATATTATGTTTTTTTTTTAATTTACATTCGCCCTTTGCTTTATAAAAGAATTTTTTTCTTTGTTCCTTTTTTTTCTTCTTCTTTTTTTTTGTTTAGTCCACACGAAGATTTTTACACCAAAGTATATTCCTATTTCGCCCGAAACAATAAAGTATAGTATATTGTGCACAGGTAGGTAGCATCGTGCCATCGAGGGTAATACACATAGCTGATGTTCGGAGAAACATCGGCCACGTTTGCATATTTCCGGAGCTTTCATCAGCTATGCTCTTTCTAACTTCCACGTACACTTCCCTCCGCAAACCCTTTTTCTTCCCTATCAACGACAACGTCCCCGCATTTCTTTCCTTTCGCTTGACTCGAACGAATGAAGCGTAAAAATTCATCAGGGAATTTTGTTGTTATCAAAAGAAAAAAGACAAAGTACACGAGAGGAAAAAAAATTAAAAAAAAAAAAAAAAACTGGAAAATATGGAAAAAGATAAATTTTGTTTCGAAAAATCTACATTCGATGAGGTCCTAACTTAAAACAATATGTAAAACATTCTATACGAGTACGAGTAATATTTAAAAATTGTAATGTCAAAAATATCCATGAATAAAATTGATATTTTTTTGCATCATTTTAATTTGAAATTTGAATATTTTGAAGGATCTCGAAAAGAGGAGAGAAGAACATTTTTGAATATATATTTCATAGATTAAAAATCAACCCGGTTAGTTAGTTTCTTTTTTTTTCGTTTGTGTGTTTGTTTATTTCTTTTATAAATTAATATAAGAGAAATCAATAACTCGTAAATAAGCTTCAGCGTAAGCGTTAAACGAGCGTATAGAAATAACGCTTTCCAAAGAAAACGAGTAATAATGTAAGACAAAGAAGGTGCATCGTTAAAATTACTTTGTGAATCGTATTATATTCGTCAACATGGATGGAAAAATTATAATATCGCAAAGTAGATGAAGGAAATTAAAAATAAAACACACAAAAAAAAGAATAAACGAGATACAACGAAAAATAGAGAGAGAGAGAGAGAGAGAGAGAAAAAAAACGAAGACAAAAATAACTTGACGAGGTCGAAGAATAAAAAAAAAAGGTACTGCTATGTCATGAGGATAGAATAAACAAGACGAGAAGGGAGGAAACCTCGAACATATTTTATTTGATGAAAATCCTTTTTCTCCTAAGAAAATGCGGCGTGTGCAATAAAAATGTGAACGCCTTGTTGGTAACTTTCTCTTTCTATCTCCTCTCTTTCCTTTTTTTTGTTTTATTTTTTTTTTCTTCTTTCTTTTCTCTTTTTCCTTTTCTTTTCCGTACCAATGGGAGAATAGGAAAAACCAGCGTTAAGGTATAAAACCGTAAAGGGATAAATTTTAGTACAGGCGTAAAAGCTGAAAGAATAAACACGAAAAATGCGAAGAAGGAAGAGTGGATAGGATAAGAGGAGGAAGACGAGGAAGAGGAGGAAGAGGAAGAAGAGGAGGAGGTATTCTAGCGCATAGTGTTAGGGAGTAAAAGTTCAGTCAGATGTCTTTAGGGCTTCTAGGATGAAAGGCTAAAGTAGCGTAAAAGCAGATGAAAAAGGAACAGCCAGACAAGAACGTTAAACCTATTTCCTCGATATACTTAAGTCGTACAGTGACAAATTAACGGCGAATTCGAACGGATGTTTTCTTCTATGGGGAGGGAGTGGGTGGAGGGGGAGAGGGGAATAAGGATTCAAGAGGAATGATAGAAAAAAAAGATCTTTTAGTGAAAAAAAAGATCAAGGAAATAAATACATGTGTATTACTTTGATACATCTTACTATATTATATCTCTCTATTATCGATTTTAAAATTTATAAACACGTTATTACGTTAATTACGTTAATATGTTATACGTATATTTTTGTGTCATAAAAAAAAGTAAATAAAAAATTAATACGAGTCCCCCTCGAGTGTTTCTATAAAGGTGATTCAATTTCAATAAAAAGATATTCACAAGAGAAAATATACAAAAGTATCTTTTTTCTTTCAATCTTTTCTCTCTTTATTTTGTCTCCTTGCAAATTCTCTTAATGAAAAGATCACCGCTAAAGTGAAAAAAAAAATCGAAGGTGTTACATTGTGTATGTAAGTACGTACGTATAAAATGATATTAAAAGAGGAGGCTTTAAGAATAATTATTCCAGTTTTTAAAGAAAGCAACGAAGCTTTCTAATCTGAATTGTTCATCTAAAGCGCAGTCGCGACTTCCCCTTCACGTTTTATGTATTCAGAAAAGGATATCGGGTAACTCGCGAGCTAGAAAAGAAAGTCCAGCAGAAGGAAGTAGCTGCCTTCAAACGAGGGTTTTGCTATGCACGAACAAGCTCCCTCGTATCGCACTCTTTCTCTCTCTTTCCTTCTTTTCTTTCTTTTTTCTCCTTCTCCCTTGTTCTCCTCTTTCTTTATTTTATCTCCTTTTCTCTATCTTTCTTCTTCATTCCGTGAAACTCCGAGTGCTCCGAGAGAAACCACGGAAAAAGCGGTCTCGACTGACGTATTTTAAAAGAAAATAATGAAGAGAAAGATAGAGAGAGAGAGAGAGAGAGAGAGAGAGAGAGAGAGATAGCGAGAGGAACAAAAAAAAGGCCACGTAGATACGAATATTCCAGCATAGATTAATATATAAGTTAGGACGAGAAACAAGCTCGTGAAAAATAATAAGATTGACGTTTTTGTTCTCTTAAGTTTTATTGTATTTCTTGTTTTTTTTCTTTACCCTCTGGTATTCTATTTATTTAAAATTCGCATTAAATTCATTTAGCGGCGACTATAGCAACGAGCTTTGTTATCGTTCAAAAATATGATTAATATTTTTAACATTCCATTACGACAATCTTTGTATCTCACTTAGCATTGAAAATTTGAAAATTTATCGAGTATATCCAGACATAACGGAACAAGCTTTATATCACAATTTAAAAACATTTATCTCTTCCTATTTTGATTTTCTTCTACTCGTAAATATTCAAAAACATGATCTCACACTTTTATCTACCTAAATTATTATAATAATCATTCGTCAATTTTGTTATACATCTATTAAAGGTCTTTGATATTAAAGTTCGAAATTAATGAAATAAAAAGAAATAAAAAACCAACTTTATATTTCGATTTCAAAGATCTACTTTTCTTATTTGATTTTCTTCAACTTCACGGATCCGTATCTTCCTTAACTTATTTTCTACCTATCTAGGAAGAAGAAACGAAAATATCCTTCTCTCTTTCCCTCTCTTTCTCTCTCTCTCTCTGTCCTTCTGTCTGGAAGGAAGGTAACTTGAGAATTTTCGAGATACGTGAACGATACCGACTTAACGAAAAGGGATCTTCTGATGTATTTCCTCTCGATAGCGTTAGGAACAATCTTTGTGAGCGTTATTTCGTCAGAGAAGTTCCTAGTGCATTAACATGAACGCCAATCGGTAGTTCAAACTCGGTTTAAAGTTCCTTAAAGGGAATCACGATCCACTTCGGTGGCTACTGTTACTTCTTCTCTTCTTGTTCCACCTTATTCTTCTTCTTCTTCTACTTCAGTTTCTCTTCTTCTTGTTATATACTTGCAATACAAGTCCGAAAAAGAAAAAGAGAGAGAGAGAGACGAACGTATTTTCGGTTCCAAGATGCAATACGGGCAGGCACTTTGCACGATGAGAAATGTCCAAGCGGTTCAACGGGCCGAGCATAACGATAACACGAAACGCGACGAGAAACTAAAAACTTTTCTCCCTGCTACGGATTCACCATAGTAATTCAAGACAAGAAGAAACAAAAAAAAAAGAATGGAAAGGAAAAATAAATAAAATAAAAAAAAAATAAAAATATACAGGAGATAAAAGAGAAAGAAAAAAGTACTCTCTCTCTCTCTCTCTCTCTCTCTCTCTCTCTCTCTCTCATTCTCTCTTTATCTCTAATTTGTTTTGTTATACATGCCACGTAACGTCGTACTTCTGTGTAATGGAAAAAGTGGACGAATCGATTATCTTGACCATCTAGTCGTAAATGCAAAAAAATTATGTCCTACTCTTCGTTGAAAGGGAATGATTTCTGAGACCATGGTTAGGGGAATAGAGAAGGTGATAGTGGCTGACAAATAGTCATCAAATTAGAAAAATTTTTAAACCATAAAAGTATATAAAAGAAACTTAAAAGAAACAATTTTTCATCTCGCGCGGATAATGCGTAATTTGAATATGTATAAGATATTGAATTGTATAAGAATTGAATGTGATAAAAAAAGAAAAGAAATATTTCATTAATTTTATATAAATGTTTTTGTTGAAATCTTGTAAATTAATAATTTAAAATTTACAACCATGATGCATGAATATGGTAAATTAATATTATTTATTGTTATTTGAGTCGTGGATTATTATCAGATTGATCGAGTTTATAAAACAAGAAATACAGAAAATTAATAAATTAATATAATATATTATCGTATTATTTGATATTGAACCATAAACATTGTTTCTATCTAATGATTCTTTAGTCTAACTATTAAGGAAATTTATTTTCAAAATAAAAAAAACAACATGTGTGCAGATCACACGTGTTAGAAGTGAAACCTTCAAAAAACTAAGTTTCGAGAGAATGAGACGAATGCAGAGTATCAAGAGTAAGATAATTGTAGGTTTAATTTGAAAGTAATGTCGAAAATATAAAAGAAAACTAATGATTCAACGAATATTACTGTATGACAATAAATACTTCATCGATGTCTTGCAAACTCAGAATCTCGCTTCTTATTTAATCAGCCGAAGATGTTAGTCGATACTTGACATGTTGACAGGTGCCAGTTGGAAAGGTGCCGTGCTCAGAATTTCATCGAACCACCATCGGGAATCGAATGTCACCATTGTGCTGTCGTCTAGAGCGAATGCTTCGACGTTGCATTTCAGTCGATTTTATTTTTAAGAATTTTCAAGAATTCTATCTATTTTACCATAGTTCATATGTCTAGAATATTACGTAACGGTTTAAAATATTTCTAATATTTTACAAAATAAAAAATTTATCGAAATAATTCTTCAATTAGATCAATAATGTTATAACAATATTTTTGACAGAAATATGAGGATAACAGTGAATTATATTTGAAAAGACGAAATATTACTATAGATATTATAAAATACACTGACATCTAAATGATTTCGTAATGTAATCATTTTATACAATTAAACGTTAGATGATAATAGACAATGATCTCCTAATTATGCAACTCGCATATACAGAATTTGCATGTATATACATTTAAGCGTACGTAGTTGCTTGCGTACGAATAGACACACATAGACAAGTTATATCGCTACGCTATTAATCATGATTAAACGATCCGAAGTACTATTATTCTACGAAATCCTTTGATGATAGGGCCAACGATAGTTTCGATGACGATGATGCATAGCGATTAATTTGAATTCTAGCTCAATTTTCCAATTAACTTTCACACGTGTGAACTATTTTCAAGAAAATTAGTTAAAACTTTGTCTATGAAATAAACTTCATTCTATATTCTTGAAAGATCGGGTGTATATAATAATTTACATTTATAGTTTAATGTTTGAAGTAAGCTCACGAGTTATCTAATTTCCCTTAAACTTTTGCTTGCACAATTATTTGATCGATTAATTTTATATTAAATTTATAATTTCAAATTTTCTCGAAAATATATTCACTGAAACGAAAGAAATAAAAAACACAATTTATATTTAAATGTTTTTACGTGTCTATAAAATCACAACGAATTCGATCTATAAAAGTTTATTTCTTTCATAAAACCATGACATATATATGTACACGCAACGATAAATTTATGAGAAACACCAAGATCTTTACAGTAATATAATTTAATACTTGAAAGTTGTATATATATACAATCCTAAATACAGTCAAGCACTATTATTGTCTTTTCAATTTCACTAGTGTGGGGTTCAGCAGAGAGAAATATAACTGACTGATGATAATATAATATAGTTTATTAAATTATGATGATGTGATGTTGAGCGGTATTTACAAAAGGTTTACAAAAAATGGCGTGGTTACAAAAAATACAGAATACAAAAAAAGTTATGAATATAAGATGGACTGACTAACTAATAAACTGATAAACTGACTGATAAAATACGCAGACGAATATAACAGACTGAAAGTATAATTATTGAACTGAGAACTAAGGACTAAGTAACCGATACAGACAAACAGATATACAGACTGATACAGATTAAAAACTGATAGATTAAGAAACTCTTGAAGATTAAAGACTCTCACATATTTATATCATAAAAAAGTGACACCTCTTTGGAGAGGGAACGAGATTTTGAATACTATCGACCAATAGCAGAAGGATTCTCCCCCCATAGTCAACCGATGGGTACAGCTTTTGTTTTGATAAAGATCGTATGCAATAAGGAACTTCGTTTTTTTAACAACGAAATATCGCTTCCCCCAACTTCCGAGTGGATCTCCTTTCACCAAGATCGATAGCGTATTCAAACAGAAAATAAAATAAATGAAGAACCAAATATTAATATTATCGTCTAAGATAGCGTATTTAAACAGGAGATAAAATAAAGAAAGAACTATATATTAATTTTATCGCTTACATTAGCGTATTTTTTATGATTATATTTGTGGTATATCTCGTCGTTGTAAATATAAAAATGTTCTCTTTTCAGTCTAAGAGCTGGCTACATAAAAAGGTTTGTTATTGGTACACGATTCATTTCTATTGAAAAAGGTACCTTTGGTATAGCTGAACATAAATCTGTATGTTTGCCATCGCAGAAGCGTGGCTTAAAGCGGGGGCGTACGATTGAAAACGTGAAATTTAGGTGTGAAAAAAATCACAAGGTACACGGATTCTAATTATGGAAAAAGCTTGTATTTATATTAAGAAAACGCGGAAAAATATTGGCAGACAGTTTGCTAGGGGCTAAAGTGCCGCCAGAGCGTGCCAAAGGGGTGTAAAAGTTAGTTAAAAAAAAATTACRAAGTACATGAACA
>NW_015148972.1:3906870-3933065 GCF_001465965.1 Polistes dominula | reverse complement strand
ACACATATATATATATATATATATATATATATATATGTGTGTGTGTGTGTTGCAGAAAAGCAACATATTTTTAGTTATGAGGTATGAAATTTCTTAAAACAATTGTTTCGTTTGTTATAACAAAGGGTAACCCGACATTTATTACAATTCGATTGCGTATATCTGCATCTCAAATTACTATGCTGTAAAAATGCAACGCAGTTCCGTAAAGGGTTAAATAGTGTTTCTATAGTATTACGATATAATGACATTTATTCAGTGCATTAATGAACATTGACAAAAATAAAATAGCATTTTGTAAGATATTTTAGAACATGCTTTTAAAGATTTTCGAAAAGGTGTTCTTTGAGGAGAATCCTTTGATCTATATACGATTACGATGTTGATTAGAATAATTTTTTTCTCCATCTTTTATTTTGTTTCCGTATGTTAATGAGAAAACGAATTAAACTGTTCGCGTCGATGGTTTAAGTAAATAAATAAAACAACAACTAATTGCCATGTAATCCCCTGAAAATTACACATGAGCAGTCTATGCAGAGTAAAGAGAGAAAGAGAGAGATTTTAAAACCCGCATTTTTGTGTGTCTTTTTTTTTGTTCTTTTTTTCGCCCTATAATTAACTCGGCAGATATTCAGTCTCGATCTTCTTTTTCTTTACTTTTACGATTCGGTTTTCTTTCATTGGTGTGAAAAAGAGAGAGAAAAAAAGACGCAAACGCGAAATTTAAATTTGCAAATGACAAATATTTATGCAGTTCAACGAAAAGAGTATATATAGATATAATTTATTAAAGCAAAAAAAAAGGAAAACAAAAGAGAAGGGAGTAGTAAAATTTGTCTGTGTACGTTTATTACAAATAGTACATCTCTTCATTCAAGAAAGAAGAATTATATCTTTCTGTTTATACTGTAATATCAAATAGAAAAATATTCGTAGATAAGGATATAAGACTTATGATCTTTTCTTTATATATATACTAGGGCTGCCCCGCCACGCGTTGCTGTGGCTCACAATCAGTCCGATACACACGTCTTTAAGTCAACGAATTACCTTATACCGCCATCTGTTAGAATCTTATCGAACTAACAGAGATAATCATGACTCTTTGTACATAAACAAACAATTGGCAATAAAATAATATTGCTATTATAAATTGAGATATAAGCTATCCTATCTTTCAAGTTGGATGAAACTGCACACAATGTGCAGAATTTTATTAAAATCGGTTCAGTAGTTTAGGAGTCCATTGTGGACAAACAACGTGACACATAATTTATATATATTTGTACTTTTAACGAACGTTCTCTCAACGATACTCGAATATATCCATTCAAGAATATTTGCTCCTTAAAAAATAAATTTTTTTGTTACTAACACGAGGATCACTATTTGCCCCACAAGTTCGTTGTCATGAAGTTTTTCAATCGTAACTTATAGCGAAAAGGAGCATGGACAAATAAAAAAGAAAAAAAGAGCAAAATATAGAAGAAGAAGAAGAAGAAGAAGAAGAAGAAGAAGAAGAAGGATTAAAAAGAGTGACATTTTCAGGAAAGAATGTGCGTATAGTAACAGTAGCTCAGTGATGTAGTCTAAAAAAAAGAAGTAAATTTGACGAGGAAAAAAAAAGGCAATTTTAATATTTTCTTTCTAAAGTAGATCCGTTCTACTTCGCGAGATAGGTTGGCTCGTCTATTACGTTCGTATCAAGGTTCACCAGCAGGTCAACTCAAGTAGCTGTTTTATCGTTCATGTTTTTCATTCTAAAGGTCTAGAAAGAGAGAGAGAGAGAGAAAGAGAGAAGGTTACGGTTTTGCTTAAAATGGTCTCACAATTACTACATCATTGCATCAAAGAGAAGCAACAGACTGTCATCCGTTTCTTCTTGCGGTTGGTAGGAAGCTTATGTTCGTTCAAAGACAAAAATTTACAAAAGAATGTTAAAGCAGTATAATAACAACTACTTACCCTGGAAATAAAGCTTGGTAGTAAAAGGAGAAAAAATGGGGGATCTGCTTCTTCTTTCCCTTTATTCTTTCTTGTATTTTCCTTTATCCTTTTTCTTTCTCTCTCTTTCTTCTTTCTTTATTTCGTTGCTTTATTTAAAATTAAAAAAGAACACTAACATAGAGAAACAAAAGGTAAGTAAAAAACAAACAGTTTTATCTAACCAACGTGGGCCAACGTGGAAACTCAACCAAAGTTGAGTTTCGAGATAGCGAAAAATAAAAGTAACGTTGAGCGAATCGATGAGAAAAAGATGATTTAAAAAAGGAAGAAGATGAAAGAGGAGGTGGTAAGGGTGAAGGGTGGATGAGGTACCAACGAGGGATGAGTAAAGAAAGTGAAAAAAAAAAGAAATAAAACTAACCATAAGATAAAAAGTGAAAGAAAAAAAATAAGTCATAGAGAGAAAAATGAAAAAAGAAATAACTGATGGAAAAAGAGTTGCAATAAAAAATCGAATGAAAGGAGTCGCCTTTAATTACAAAAAGGGAACGAGCTAATAGCTTTGAACCGAAAAGCTGATCGATAAATTTGTAACATGAAAATTTTCTTCGATGCTCGTTCAAAGAACTTGCTTTCGATTAGATTAAAATTATTCATAATGAACTAATTTGGTGAATGATTCTTTTTTTTTTTCAATGATTTTACGAATACAAAATTTATATTCGTCTTAAGGAGATAAATAAAGAAAAATAACACGAATACGAAAGGGCGCGGGGAGAAGGGGGGGGGGAGAAAAATACTAAATCTGTTGCAATTTCATGTAGAGAGTGATGAATTTCTGAAGTGAATTGCTTGCGAGAAGATAGGAAAGTTGGATAAGCAACTCTGTTAGAGAAACGTGCAAGAGATAAAGCATGTGCGAAGGCACGCGCTTTTTTTCAACGAACGTTGCGGAAACATTTACGTTGCTACGAGATTCACTGTGCTGTTCATTCTTTTGGGAAATTTTTATATCATATTTACTAACTTAGAAATTTAAGTCTTTCTCTTATAATATACCCCCACCCCCACATTACGTAATAACTTGAGTACTATAAATGATTAAGAATGATCACTTTTGTAATTTCGATACGAGTAATATAAAATGATATATTATAAATAAACTCCCATATAATTCGATACTCGTAAAACGTATTACATTTTGTAAATGCAATAATTTCCTAATAAATTTGACTATTTTAATATACAAAATGTAGAAAATAAAATTAGACATAATAATAATCATCAATCTAAACTATTATTTATATTATTCGCATTTTACAAAGATAAATTATATAATACAATTCCGTATTATAAAATAAAATAAAATTTCGCGTACTAACGAGGAAGTCTTTTGGTATACACGAGTGATAAAATAGACAAGTAAATGTTATTAAATTATCCTTTAAACTTGGATTATTTTTAATTCCTTGTTAGACATCTTAAAAGTTAATATTCTTTCGGGGAAAAATTTGAAAACGGAAAACATTATGCTCGATCAAAAGCAAAGTAAAACTCATTTGTATCGTTACTCGCGCATAGTTAATGAACTTAACCGAGTTAGTTCGTTATATATCATGCAACTCATCGGTACTACTCTAGAAGCGTGCAAGAAGGAAACAGGTTGGTTGTAGGATGCGGAGTAATGCGCATGAATTAATCATTAAGGCGATATAAACGCGAAGGGTTAAGGAAGGAGTGTTTAGGGTGAGAGAGATGCTCTTGGTATTCGGAAGTTATTCGCTGATGCTGCATTTACGGTTCGCGCATGCTTCAACACGATACTCAATGTAGTACAAGTCAAACATGTTTAAACACCCGATATATGAAGATTGATCAAAGAGAATACGAAACAGATATTAAAAAGTTTATAAGTTCTATAAACAAAGAAAATTGCATTTCTAATTTCTCAACGATTCTTTTCAAGAAAAAAGAAACAAAGAAAAAGAACAAGTCTAAGAAAATAATGGTGAAATTTATTAGTTATTTTATTCTTAAATATATATGAATATTCAAAAATATTCAATCGTTTTTAAAATGTTTTTCATACATCTTTCACTTACGAGATTAATTTAAACAACTTGTATACATGTATATATTTATATAAATACCTTTTTTTTTCTTTTTTTCAAATTAAATAATAAATCGTTTGTTCGGTAATTACAGAACAAAATATTAATTTGACGATATTCTAATAATAAAGGATAAAATCAATTACATGCGATATACATGCTCGGTATGTTTCAATTTCTATATTGAAAAAAAAGAAAATAGATAAAAACCATGTTTTTAAAAGAACAGACAATTACATACAATAATCCTATTCCTTTCTTTTATCAAAGAAAATGAATTTTATTGACTACTTTTATGGAATATTAGAACCTTCAATTATAAGAAATTACTACTCATTTCGCTTCTCTTTCATTAACACGTACGATAATAAACGCACAAGTACTTTACATTTGAAAAGTGTTCTTTTGAAAAGTAGCAATTAGAAACTATTGAAGTTGGTACACTTAAAGAAGCAATTCGAGTATAGGAATAACTAGATGTTAAGAAAAAAACGAATTAAATGGTCACGCATATATTTCTTACCATTTACTACGATCCAAGTTTAATTGCAAAGTGAGTATTTTGAACGAAAGTAGTGAAAGTGCCTTGTGTAGTCAACATCTCGTGAAAAATGTTAACTCATTCTAAACTTTAGTGATAGAAAATATAATTTTTTTTAAATGAAACTTATTCGGTTACGGTAAAGATAACATTTTATGAAAAGATATGAAAATATAAATAGAGAAAGAAAAAAAGAAAGTGAAAGTGAAATATAACTCATAATAGATCGACAATTAAACGAAATTCTGAAGGTCTAGTTTAGTTACTATGTATGTACGTGTTTGTATGTATGAGATACTTCGATCGATAATTATTACAAGATGTGTTTGTTTATGCAAATATTAGCAAAATATATTAGAAAATATTCGATATACCTTAAATGATTGTTAATAATTCCAAGGAAATGTGTATTGTAGTCTAAAAGCACTGAATATAAGTTTGACGTACTTTCCTCTTCAAAATCCACCGTTAAACTGGCTCGTTGTCCTCTACGAAAGTTACTTTATTGAATGTTGTTTATATTACTTTCCTAAGGCTTCCTATACAGAATACATATAATATTCGAAATAAATAGAATTTATTCCTTTTCAAAGTCACATAAACAAACAAAATTATAATTGATTTTTAAGTACGAACATTGTATGGACTTAATCTGATAAAATTTAATACACACTTTAACTTCTAATAATAATATAATTAATATTTTAAATTTTAAATTAATCGATAAAAAGTAATAAAAACATAAATCAATTTACAAATATTAAAATTGTTTTTTAACTTTATTCCATAAAGCAAGAGTCTAATAATTTGTTCATATTTCGTGGAATTTCGAGGGCTGTAGTTTAACGTTAATCGTTCGTTTAACGATAATCGAGCATCCCGATTGTTTTAGATTCTCATTTTATCCACATTATTCAAATTGTTTGATATAACAAATTAAAACAATTTCTATTTTAATAAGCGTGAAAACTCGTTTTACAATGATATCTCTATCTGTCATATTGGATCCAATTAAAAGCCAAAGACAATTGTGAATCTTACGTTCGGGTAGCACAACCTTTCTAAAGGAAATTTCACGAAACGATCAAATCGAAGGAAACTAAGGTAAACCGCGTTTCGGAACTTTCCATGGTTTCCTTCATTTTACCTTTGATCTAACCAACAAACTTTCTTCGACTCTGAGTATTATTAAAGTATGAAGAGAATAAAGTGAAAGGGAAAGTCAGTAATTCAATCTTATAAGATAATGGTTCTGAAATTCTACTTCGAAATCTCTACTCTGGCCCTTTTACTTCTCTCTTACTTCCATTATCTGTCTCTATTCTCTCTTTGCTTCTCACTTAACATCTATGCAGTAACCATTGAAGCAAAGCAACCGACTGAGTACTCGAGCAGAGCAGTAGTTTCGCGAAACTGGCAAGATGGATGAGTCTGCGGGTCATTCAAATTGGATTAATTTGAGCATGCTGTTAATTTGGCCTATCGCATCAATCTTAAAGGACCTCGTCTACTCTTCCTTATAATCTCTCTCTCTCTCTCACACACACTTACTCATTCAGTCACTCACTCACTTACTCATTCATTCATTCATTCATCCACATTCGCTCACTCGCTATTCGTCTCTTACATAAATAACTTACTCGAATTCGTGACACTCGATGTCGATTCACTTTTCGTCTTTTGCTAAACGAGGATCGATTGATCTTCTACTAATCTATAAATAACTATCGAAGAAAATGTTCTTCGAAAGAGAATGAAAATTCTTAAGGAAACTTTAGAAAATAATCACCATTTATTTCTTTTTTATATTTTTATCAAAGATTTCAAGTAATATCTACTCTATCGAGTTAAGAATTAAAAATTCAATTTTCTTGACTGCGTAATAACTTTAACAAGAAATTCCAGATGTACTTCGTCCTTTGTCTCTGAATAAATGAATATAAGAATTCGTCTTTATTCGGTCATTAAATAACCACTATTCGTTTTATAAAAAGTATTATAAAAAGTCTTGAAAGTTCGTGGCACGAGAAGAGTTTTATCATTTAAAAAATATTTTTGTGAAATTTAATAGCTAAGAAATTTTATCTATTCCAAAATGACAACTTTTAAAGGAGTATTGTCCTTCGAATATTAGCTTTTCCTCTCTCTTTATTTCAACTAAGAAAACGTTTTCTTTGGGTTAGTTAGGTATGTGTCTTATGAAAGGCTTTGAACATAGTAATTTCAAGTTAGCGAAGCTTTGATGCATCTGCGCTTGAATTCTCTTCTCTTCACAAAGAGAGAAAGAGAGAGGAAGGGAAGGAGTGGGGAAAGAGAAATATAGGAGTGTTATCGTTTAGGAAACGTGATAACACACAGTAAAACGACCCACTTTTCCAATATTACCACGGGTAGGTGCGTATTTCAATACTCTTTGATTTCCGAAGTAAACGTGATTTGAACTATATCGAATTTTGTATTGTTGTTGTTATTGTTATTTGAATTTAAAAGTTTACGACCGATATACGGTTTATATTTGTTTTCAAAATAATGAAAATAAAAACGATTATACGTATATATTTCGTGTTTCAAAGTCAAAAATAAATGAAATTTTTTCATTTCTTTTGTGAAAAACATTGCTTAATGTATTTTTAAAAATGTGTTATTGTATTTAACAAAATTCATTTTACCAATATTCATAAATCTGATTCGATATAAATTCGGAAAACGTGTATCACGTTAAAAACATTTCTATTAACAATTGCAAATATGCGTTGTGAGCGTAGATTAAAATTATATTAAAATTATTAATACAACGAACGGAACGAAACGAAACGAAACGTTGGATCCGGAATGATTTCGACGAACTTTCGAAGTTTGGATAAACAAACTAGTATTCTATCTCATATTTGCAAATTTACACGTATCGATCAGATAGTTTCAAAGTATAACAACACGCGAACAAGTATTATTAAAATGAACACGCGCGTACATTCTATAAATAACCAACAAAATAATATCTCGCTTTGCAATTCAAACGTTAAAAAAAATATTTATGGTCAATGGTAACCTTGCTTCGAAAATATATTATAATATAATAATAATCGTAATACATATCGTATCTAGTTCCTTTTATTTTCCTTCCTTTCATTTTTTAATTTGATTTTTTGTTTAATTAGATCAATTTTAATAAAAAAAAATTTATAAAATTATCGTAACGTGAAATAGCCGAATGACCTTATAAGAAATTTGTAACGTGTATACTAATAAAAAAATTTGTTTTAATCGTTTCAGATATTATCTTGCCACGTCCGAGAATAAGACGGAACAACAACATTTGTACAGACTGTCTCTGTCGACGACGAACGCAAAACCTAAATGTCTCAGCTGCGACATCCTCAGAGAATCCGATGGCACCCGTTGTTTGTACAATACTGCCAAGTTCTCCACCGACAATTCATATTACGTGCTAACCTGCGCTGGACCGGGTGTACCAGAAATTTTCATTTATGACAGAGTAAGTATTATTCTTTTATAAATATTTCGTTTTTCTTTCTTCTTTTTCTCTAATTATTACACACTATCGATGTACTATATACCTGTAGATTAAAAATCGCGAATATAAATCCTCATTAAAATAAGTCAAAATAAACAAATTACATATAGTATGATGTTGATTTTGATAAAAAAGAGAGAAAGAAATACTTGTAAGTCGTATACGATTTAAACGATAACGATGTTTCCAATTAAATCGACAAAGTAAAAGATTTTTCATAAATATAAAACTCACGAATATTATACGAGAAATATCCTTTAAGCTTTCTATAGAAAATATACTCTGTTACGAGTTATTAAAGTTTACGTAAGCTAAAAGAAAAAAGAAAAAAGAAAAAAAAGAGATCTCTTCTCGAGGTAGCTTTGGTCAAAGAAAAACACTTTAAAAAGGGCTGGAGAAACAATAGTAGTGATTGACAATTATCGAAGACATTCGAGAAGGTACAAGAGAAAAGTATTCTTTCAGTGAAAAGCATACGACTCGTCGACTCAGTGACGGATCCATCAAACAGAACTGAAAATGGAAGCAGAAGCTTCCTACGGTACTTACGGGTCAAAGAGAAGCTCGTTTACTCCCCGTCAAGCCTACTTTTACCGAGTGGAAATCTTCCAGTCGTACTACCCGTACAACCTCTTCCACCTTTTTCTCTGTCTCTTTCTCTTTCTCTCTCTGTCTATCTCGTTATATGTTTCGCTTATTTCTTCTTTCTTTTTTCTCACTAAGGAAAACTACATTTTCCACTATTTCACGATCAAACTGATTTATGAATTCATGAACTCTATATATATTCCATTAATGATTGAAAATAACATTTCTTTTATCGATTTTTTATTTAATTTAGTAATTTATTAAATTATTGGATTATAACTTACTCGAGCTTTCAATCCTATCATTAATTATATATAACTTTCAATATAATCACAATAATCACTGAATTTAATTCGATCGTATTTCTATAAAAAAAAAAAGAAAGAATTAATTAAAAGAGCAACTGTTTTTATGACAATTTAAAAAACATTGTACAAAATCAACATAAGTACGTCTCTAATTATCTAACAAAAAAATCAACTCTTGTATTAAAACGACAAAAGGATTTAAAACTGAAATAAAACGTTGTAAACGTTTCTTTATCTATTCGTATTTTCCCACAAAATGAATCTCAAGCAATATCGATAATCTCTTAATTCGAACTTCTTAACGTTCATTCCGTGAAATAGGATTCTTAACAA
Source organism: Polistes dominula (assembly GCF_001465965.1). The sequence goes on along the minus strand of NW_015148972.1, from coordinate 3,923,699 downwards.
GCAAATGCGTCGACTATTGCCATTATAATCGAATTAACACCTGGTGAATGGATAAGGAGGAAGGAAATAAGGGAAAATAAGAAAATTAGAAAAAGCTTCTAGTACCGGATGAGCCATGAAAGTAAAAGAGAAAGAGAGAAGAAGAAGAAGAAGAGTAGAAACGGGTAAAGGTGTGGGACAATTTTATCGCGATCGAAAGAGACAAAAAGGCACGAAGGCGAAGATCTGACTAGTCTGCATCTTTATCGTTTACTTCAACACGACTGGATAGTGCCGGTAATTAGTTTTCCTCAGACTGCTCCGGTAATTACGTCGGTTGCCTTCCTTTTTCTGTATATGTATATTTGTCAGAATAGGATGATGAATGATAGGATGAGATAAAAAAATATATAAAAAGTAAGAAATGGAGGAAGAAACGAAAAAATAATAATTCTTGTACTACTGTAACTACGAGTTACTCCATTACGCCTTTTTTTTTATTTTGAAATCTTAATCTTAAAATAAGCGAACCATTTTATCGAATAACTCATACACAGTTTCTTTAAAAATGATTTCTTCTTTGATATATCATACTATTTCTTTAAGTTTGTAAAGATAAACGCAGTATAATGTTTCGAGATAAATCAAATTAAGATTGCAAGTTATTTAAAATCTACTGTTATTGAAGTTAGAAAAAGAAGAAGAAGTTGTTTTTTGAAAGATAATGTTTTAAGAACATTAATTGTAGTTTGATTTTTAGATTGTTTGTTTTCCGTTAATAATTCAAAATAAATCAAACTTCCGTCCGTGTTGGTATAGTGCTTAGAAATGTAATTGTTAAAATATGTTTAGTTTAGAAATAGAGAAGTGAAAGGCCAAATCAAATTAAGTGTACTTTTGTAACTGAAAAGATCTGTTGAATACATTTAATTAATATTGGTAAAAAAACAATGATTTAATTATTAGAAAATAATGATTCCATGATGTTCTTGTATAATTGGACCGATCTGGTAAGAAATTTAATTTTGCGTGTTAATGTGTCCGTATTTATAAATCAATTAAAAATTCCTATTACTGTTTTTGTTTCAGAGTGGTAAAAATATAGCTACCTGGGAAGACAACAAAGGCGTTGCAGAATTATTGGCATCAAAGGCTCAGCCGATTGACCATAGGTACAAAATACCCGTTCCTGGTGGTTTTAATGCCAAGGTGAGGCTTCTGATCCCACCCGATGCTGATTTGAGTGGTGCCACCAAGTATCCTATGCTGGTTTACGTGTAAGTTATTCGGTTATTCCAACCCTTTAATACATCCCCATAACCTTACCCTATATCTCCCAATTTAATTATGTTTTATTACTAATTATTTACATTTTGTTTTAATTCTAATCATTTTTTATTTCGATTTATATTCATAATTGAGTTCGCTTACGATCAATCACAGTTAAAAAAAAAATTTCGTATAAAATCAGGAACGTAAAATAATTGAATGACTGAAAAAGAAACGAATATAAGTAACATTGTTTTTTTTTAATTTGAAATGAGTGCATAACTACAAACTAGATACTCAATTAAAGTGAAGTATTACAATTTGAATACGCGAATCTAACAAATTTTTAAACAAATAAATGTTATCAATGTGGAACGTGATTAAAACTCTCTAAATAATTATTACAATATTATATTATAAAATATACATAATATTTAACGGGGGTGATGTAATGATCGAATGATAAAGAATAATAAAAGGAACACACATTCTAAGTGAAAATCGTATGTATCTTTCTACCAAGAGATTATTTTTCTACAAGCAACTCTTTATTCGCAACACTGATAAAAATGTGTTTCGCGTCGCATCTATCTTCGCAAATTTACATATCGCGCGTTCACGTTTATATAACACTACCATAGCCTTGTTGGTTCGGATATATTCCCGTACACAATCGCGAGTGTTTTCAACGAAAGCACTTAACTCTCTCACTCTTTTCTAGCATCGGCGAACTTTTAGCATCGACTTTTTCCTCGATACATACATATCTATACGGTCAATGATAGGTATCTATGGAGGAGTGTGGGGAGAAAAAAAGAAGAAGGGGAAAAGGAAAGAAAGATAAAGATAGAAAAAGAGGAACGAAGAGTACTAAAAGCATCCATATTTTCTTTTCTCCGGCGGGAAATATGACGATGCATCACGAGGAGATCATCAATCGGTTATAGCATAACGTATCTATGTTTCTTACGCACTCAAACCGGATACGGCAGTGATAAACGAAAAAGTACGATTGAACGTTTCGTCTTTTTTGACGTTCGAAGTTTAAAAGAAAAAAGTAAAAAGTAAAGTAAAGTAAAGGAAGGAAAAGTTGAAACTTCTCTGGGTGCAAAATTGCACCTTAGGAATAAAACATTTTACGATGACGTAGGTTCTCCAAATCCACGCGACGAACTCACTTCATTTCTATTTTCTACTCGCGATCTGGCAATAAATTTCTATTTCATGCGTGTCAAGACAAAAAGACACATACGAAAAAAATTCCTAAATCAAGTTAAGTTACCGAACGATATATCGCTGGACAATATTTCTATATTTTGCAAAAGAGTAAATACCTTAAGCAATAGAAAGCGCTCGCTGTGTTGCTTTTTAGAAATATATATATATCGAACGTCGAAAATACGATCGAAGTATAGTAGTCGAATATAAATCGTAATATTCTTTCTCTCTCGTAAAAATAAATCTGATTAAGAAATATAGGAAATGTGGTAATAAACGCAAGAACCATCGTAGAAATATTCCGGATCCCTTCTTACCATCGATACTTCGCGTATTTTTTCCAAAATTTCCATCTAATTTGAAATTTTCTTATCGTATTCTTTCGATCTTCACAAAATGCTTGTGCTCTCACGATAATACACATTTCAAAAACATTCCCATAAACTTTAGCGACGTAACACGACGGTTTGGTAGGAAAGGATATATATATATATAACTAAAAACAGGAAAGATCTTACAGCACGTGAGGTTATGCCATTAAATATGTATAATGAAATGCGCGAGCGAGTTTTCGTGTTTTCGCCACTCGCAGTTCTGAATTTAACCACACATACACTCACACACACATACGAATAACCAACCTACCTTTTCTCGTATATATATATATATACTTACGTATTATACATAAACGCGCGACACGCAAATGGCGAAAGTATAGCTCGCGCTACCTTCGTTGTTTCCAGTGCCGATATAACTTCCGACGTAAATCCTAATAACGCCTAATTTGTAGTCGGACCCGCTAGAACGGAAACCGAACTTTTAAGTATGAAGAGCTTATAGGCGTTATACTCATGACCACCTTCCACCTTCCCCTCCTACTTTCTCCATTATCTACTTCAGCTCGTAAAATGGCAAAAAACCCGTCTTGGACATTAACCGGCTGTAATAAGAAGCCTTTTCTTACTCCTACACTTCCTCGATCGAACCTTCTTCCTCTCTTATACCTTCAAGTTCGTTCAAGCATATCTATTCGTCGTTTCGATCTAAAGTTTTCAACATAGACGTAAGTATACTTCCAGCACGTGTTTCCTATTGTCGAGCAAGCAACCCGATCACGAAATACGATATTTTTCCACGCGAAAAGAGATCAACAGGGTATTCTCCACTCTAGCATCAAGATTTCATTACCAACGAATCTCGATATCGTCTGAATCGGATAAAGGATATTTTTAAAGATGACGATAGCTAACCGAATCAATTTGAATCGACGTAATAATAACAACAAAAATATACATGATAGTATCAGGAAATATAATGAATTTATTTCGAAATTTATTGAAATCGAAGTTAACGATAATATAAGAAAAATAAAAAAAGCAAACAAATAAAAGTTAAGTAGGTATAATCTTCGTCATATTGACAAAAGAATGAATAAATTGATGGCATAGTATCCAATTATTCAATGTTATGCGATTTCCTTTCCTCTTGTTTCCAGATACGGAGGCCCGGACACATATCAAGTGACAGAAAAGTTCAACGTTGACTGGGGCACATATCTCGTGTCAAACAAGAGTATTATATACGCTGCCATCGACGGCAGGGGCTCCGGATTAATGGGCAACAGCATGCTATTCGCAGGATACCGGAACCTTGGTACCGTTGAAATCATTGACCAGATTAATGTAACGAGGTAAGTTTCTTGACAAATATTACGAGAGAAAGAGAGAAAGAGAGAGAGATAGAACATTTCCCGCTATTCGCGTGTTCACGCTTAAACAAGGAAAGTTGGTCCGATATCGTTTCGAATAATCCATGGTAAAAGTAGGTAGAAAACTTTGCTATATGTGGCAATGTAGAATTACACTCGAACGAAATTCAAAATAAATTACTCGTGCATTATGTAACCACTTTCTACGTTTTCTACGTGTAGATGGGTTAAACTGCAGCAGAAGAAGAAGAAGAAGAAGAAGAAAGAACAGCAATAATCTTTTTATGTTTTTATTGTTGTCAGGAAAAAAAACTTTTTCTGTTCTTTTAAAACCTGATCATTTTTCAGCATTCTTCTTTTTTTTCTTTTTTCTATTTTTTTTTCTTTATAGAATTTATAACGTTTAAAAGAGAGGAAGGAAAGGTAACGAAAATTTGAAACAACTAACTTGATTCGCTTGAGAATCGTTAGGGGAAAGTTAGCTCGAAAACTAATTATAGGCTAGTTCGTTTTTTTTCTCGTTACACTCGTTGACCGTATAACTTATTTCGCACCTGGATTGCTAATTCTCTAATCCAACTGCTCGAGATAACTAACTTTTAAGTTCTAATGTCCAATTTCTGTCTCTCTCTCTCTCTCTCTCTCTCTCTCTCTCTCTATCTATCTATCTATCTATCTCTATTTCCATCTCTATCTCTCTTTTGGTTTCGAATGAGTACTTTCAACGAACTTCTCGAAATCTTCTTCTTTTATACATAGAAAACTACAGAGATACGTTCGCAAGAGGAAAATTGCTCTTTAGCTTTATCCGAATTTATAGGCCCACGAGTAGAGCATCTTTTCCCTTCCTTTCGTTCGACCCTCCATCGCTCGCTTCTCGGTACGCTCGTATTTTCCTTTCGCTGTCATGGGTAATTCGTTTCGACGGAAAGGGTCCGAAGAACCGAGGCAAAAGCTATCCCTTTAAGTTATGGCATAGCAAACTTATACGTTTGATAAAGATATCGCAATATTTTATAACTTTTTTTTCTTTCCCAATCTACCAACGTACCTTCCCATAGATAGGAAATTATATATTTTTCGATTATTAATTAGAATCAAATATATATTATATATAAAGAAATCGTAGAGCGTATAGAAATTTAACGATTATCTATCATTCGAATAATGATCATAATCTAGGTATACCAAATTCTTGTTCAATCAAACTCTCGTTAATGATATAATACGAAATCTATTCGATATTAAAACTTATTCGATAATTATATATTCATTACTTACCATCTACATATATGCATTTAATAAGATATAAAATGTTAGAAAGGAATACTAAAATACTTCTATTTCCACAATACTATTCTAATATTATATCGAATCGTTTTTTTTATATATATTTTAACCGTTATAATATATCCTTAAAAATGTATTTAACTAGACGGAGAAATATTATTTCATCTATTATTTCATCTGACGTATGTACATATATCATTCAGTTCCCTTAAAAGATACATATCTTCCAATCAAAAAAAAATTCATGTCTTTTCTAGTAGAAAAACGAAATATTTCGAATCCGTTTGGTTATACGGAAGTGCTGTTTCGCTGGAATCCCCGATTGTCTTTCCTGTAAAGACGACTTCTTCAGAGATTGCTCAAAGCCTTGAGTCTACCAAAGCTCGAATTTCCGTCCAATTGATTCCTACAGGAAATCGACAGATCGTCAAAAGACAACCGGATAGTAAACCACATTGTGTTTCGTAACTTCTACTCTTGGTACTACGTTAAAAGTGAAATCTTCTGAAAAAGGGATGGAGATAGGATAGTAAGAGAGAAAGAAATAAAAACGTTGGTAGTTCAATTTGCTGTACCATTCCTAGACACACAACACACAACACACACACATACACAGACATCATCATACATTCATTTATTTTCATATATACATATGCGTATATGTACCTTTATATGTAGATATATACGTATAGAAAATACGTGCAAGTATATGTAAGGAGATGTTTTGCTGGCGCGTCACATCGCGTCCTCTCTGTAAAAAGCTAGTCGCAAAATTGGAAGCCGTCCAAGCGATTGCGGAATCGTCCGACTCGCTTTAACCTCTGCTGTTCATCCCTCTTCTTCTCTCTTTTTCCCTCCTTCTCCCTATCACTTTTAGCTTTCTAAAACTTTCCTACTTCCAGTGCATTGTCCTCTTTTAGAACCATTTTTACTTATATCTTTTATATATATATATATTCATTCAATCGATTTTTTTTTTGCTTTTTTTTTATTTTGAGTACAAATTTCATTGCCAAAATTGTAAATAATTTGTAGATTATTAAAAGAATTATAATTGTGTGATTGATATATTTTGGTATATATTTGCGGTATTTCTCAATTTCGAAAATTGCTACAACCCACGTAGTTTCACATAATATGATCGTTTGATTTTATCTCTTACGTGAAATAGTTTTAAACGAGTAACTGCTGAGATATCTACCTTGCATTCCCCCCCCCCCTATCTAGCTTTTTTTCTCTTCTATTCGTCTAAAGTTCCATTTCATTTCTAGAAAAGGAGAAATAGAAAGAAAGTAAAAAAATGGCAAGAGCTTTCAAGAGTTATTTACGTATATGATTTATTCAAATTGAATTTTTGATAAAAATTATAAAATATAAAAATATAAGAAATTAATTACAAGAAGAAGAACGTTGATTATTGTAAAACGTTGTTTTCTTTTAATAAAAAAAAGATAAAGTTACTCGAAACATTGTTAACAAAAAAATTCGGCAACATGTTACTACACATACGAAGGAAAGTAGAACATTGATTCACAACAAAAGAAACGTCAATAGTACAACATTGACAATCGAGAAAAGGAAAAACTATGAAAAAAATATAGAAAGGGTACAAAGAATAAGAAACGAAAGCAAAGGAAGCAAATCAACAAAACTATAAAAAGTCGTTTTCTATCAACGCTACTGCATTACTACTACTACTAACTACTACTACTACTACTACTACTACTACTACTACTACTACTACTACTACTACTACTACTATTACTACTACTACTACTACTATTACTATTACTACTACTACTACTACTACTACTACTACGACTACTACTACTACTACTACTACTACTATTGGTGTTACTGTTCTATTTCCGTGACAATTGAATTCTTACGTTCAAAAGGGAGAGAAAGAGAGAACCAAAGATTCGTCAAGTCTTTCAGCTCAATTTACAAAGCGAATAAGTTTCGAAGAAAACGCAATCCACTGTGTTCCTGACTGTATCTCTTGTTACAAAATGAAAGCACAAAAAAATAAATTTAAAAAAAGGAATAGATAGATAGATAGATAGATAGATAGATAGATAGACGAAGAGACGAACGGACAAAAAGGGGATGGTGGCTTGTCCTACGACACATTTCCACATAGGATACAAGGATAGAATGTGGTCCCAGTGGGGCCATTATTATCAGACGCATAAGAAGCAACAAAACAGAATCTTTTGAAAGAATCGAAAATGGGACCTGGGATAAGGATCTTATTTTTCACCACCCTCTTCTCCAACATCTAGATACGCAAGTATCTTATATATCGATAAAACAAAAAATTAGATCGACCTGATGGATATTATGTTTTGTACAATAAGATAAATATATTTATTAGCCTAATAAATTTGGATAAAAGTTTAATTATTTTCTTTCGATTGAACGAATATGAAAAATAAAAGTGAATTAATTGATTGTAATTAAGAGTCTATAATAGTATAAATTAATAAATCATTTTAATTTTCAAGTAGTATTATAGACCATGACATTGTCAGCGTTGTAATAAGATATCACGTTAGTCCGAAGGGATTTCACAACCATGTGCTTGCAACAAAAACTCTCAAGCCACTTATCTTGTCTTGTAAGGAAGACAATCGTGTTACCTGAGCATGCACACCAAGAGCTTGGATATTTCTATGCTATGAGAGGATTAAGAAGAAGGAAGGATAAAAAAGATGAAGAAGAAAAGAAAGGAAAAGAAAGGAAAAGAAAGAGAAAGAGAGGTGAAAGGAGAAAAAAAGAAGGGGTGGTTAAAGTCAGTCTTGATCTTTATCGCGTTCTAGTCGAACATCCTGAGAAACGCTTCTCTCAGAGAAGAACAGGGTTTTCCTTTTACAAGCTACGTTACTTTAGCGCGTTATTTTCAAATAAAAAAAAATAGGGGAAAAAATAAGAAAAAATAAGAAAGGGTAATTTCATACTTGCTCTTACAGAATCGCTACCACTTCCGGCCGAGGAAGTTGAAGAGTGCATTAAAAATTTGCCTTAAGGATTATTTTAAGATCCCTCAACTGAGTTTGACTAAGAAAGGAAAAAAAAGATGAAAAAGATGAGAGAGAGAAAAGAGAAAAAGACCTTTTTTACGTTTTACTCGTCTCATTTCTTTATCCTATACCTTGTATTCCTTCCTTTAAAATTTATCGTTGCTCCACGTTGCGTCTATCTCTGTGTTTCAGGCACCTGCAGAATAAGTTACCCTTCATCGATCGCACTAGAACGGCAATTTGGGGTTGGAGTTATGGAGGTTACGCCACCGGTATGTCACTCGCTATGGATTTCAATGGTGTCTTCAAATGTGGTATGTCTGTGGCTCCTGTCACGGATTGGGCTCTTTATGGTACGTCTTATTTAATACAAACTTTTATTTCAATTTTGACTTATATATCATTTATCTTTTCAATCTTTTCACTTCATTTATTTCTTTTCAACGAACATTCGTTCCAACGTAGTTTCAAATAAAGAATTGCGACGGTTTAATTACGAATAGTGGTACGCGAAATGAAAAAGAAAAAAATAAGTTGGTGAAAAAGAGATCGAGGGTATAAATGACCACGCGTTAATGAACATTAATTACCAACTTTTCGCACAGCGCAAGTTCTATGAATGCGATACATAACATGACGCCGGCGGCCCTCTCTTTGTTATACCGAAACACATTAATCTCTTCTATCATATTAGCTCTACCGAAGGAAATCCTTTAATTAGTAACGCAACTTTAATTACAGATTCAATATACACCGAACGATTCATGGGTCTACCAGTCGGCGCTGATAATCTTCAAGGATACGAAAGGGGTCAATTGTTGAACAAAGTCGACAACATAAAGAATAAAATGTATTATCTAATCCATGGTACTCTCGACGACAACGTACATTATCAACAATCTCTGATGCTAGCAAAAGTTCTCGAACAAAAGGACATTCTTTTTAGACAACAAGTAAAAATCTTGATCATTTTATTAATTCCGCGACGATGATTAACTTTCGATATGTTATTTATTTCAAATTGCATGCGTATAATTTTGATTTATTTTTTTTTCTCCTTAGACGTACACCGACGAGGATCATGGAATTCTACAATCGAGAACGCATCTCTATCATTCATTGGAAAACTTTTTAGACGAATGCTTTCAACCGTCGTCATGATTAAAGCACGGAACTTTACTGACAATCTAGGCACCTTATACACCACTTGCCTCACAGTCCATTTGTAAATAATTTACCACTTGTACATAGTTAATGTACAATAATGTAATATGAGGTTTAGTGTACATAATTTGGGAAGAGAAAAATAAGAAATAAATAAAGAAACTAAAATCGTCGTTGTCGTTATCGTCGTTGTTGACGTTTAAATGATAATGATACCGACAACGATGTAGTTACGAAAGACAGATTTATGAGAAAACGTCTTTGATACATTTTGTAAGAAAGAATAAAAAAAAAGAAATCTGAATTCATTAGTAAAATCGAAGGCCTAAGAAAATCAAAGGCGCGTTGGCGCTTTGATTTTCAGATTCCATAAAGTTTTGAGTGCACGTACATTTATATATTTTATTACCAATTAACAAATCGCTTTTACTCTAAGCGATTCCGATAGAATATTTATCTCCTCTTGTTTTTCTTTTCTCTTTGTACGAGAAACTATGCGCGATTTCTAGTTAGATTTTTAAACAAATATTCGATCGCGCAAACCTATTGAAATTTGGTAAATAATACCTTCTGATAAGAAGTTATTTATACCTTTAAGGTGTAAGATCTCGAAATTTAAAAGAATATTTTTATCCAATTGACTTATATTATATTATACTTATTTTTATTATTATTATTATTATTATTATTATTATTACATATATATATATATATATATAATTAGGAGTTTTAATATTGATATATTACAATTTCTTACTTTTCCAATTGCTACATAAAACTCTGAGAATGGGTCATAATTTTATTCTTTTATCTAATAAAACGTACTATATATTATATGAACTATATTTTAATGAAAATCTTTTGTACTTCAAATTTAAATAAAAAGAATGATTTAATTAAAATTTAAATAAATGTATCATCTAATCGCGCGCACGGCAGGTTTAGTCTGAGAATGATAAATAATAATTATATGTATTTAAATAATTTTTCTTTTACATTATGTATTAATAATATGAAACAAAGTTGACTATATATAAGTCCAATAATAAGAATGCCCTCGCAAGAAATTGCAAATGTAAGTTTTTAAAATACAAAATCAAATTCTTAGAATTTTACTACTCAGAGTTCACATAAAGTTCCTCTATTAGTTTATGAAAACCCTTTTCTTGTGACACAAGATAGCATATCTATTATAAAATATTATTAGAATGTGGGCAATTAAAAGTATGTTAACGTCAAGTGAGATATATAAAGAAGGAGAATTATCGAGGAAAAAATTTATGACTAATAAGATTTTTTAATCAAAGGACCACTACGTCATAACAGTTTTAAAAGTGGATCAAAATGAATTTATTAAGATAATTGTTACCTTTTATGCTGACATACTGTATATATCAAATTACTTAATTACCATTTAATTAAGATATCCATATATTGTTATAACAAAATTGTACTATTGACCCTGTAGAGTTATAAAAATACTTATACCCTCCTCATTCATCATTTGTTGAGTGTATTATAAATAAAGTTCTATGTTTTATTAGAAAATCGTGCAATTGTATTTAAATGAATTAAACTCCCATATTTAAAATTCTTTACTTTAAAAAGGATAAAATCCAAAACATACTCAAATCATGAATTTTCTGTTTCTTTGAATCTGTAAAGTAAAATTAAATTTGTTATACACCAATCTACGCAATTAAATTTTGTAAATCTAATAACTAAAATAATAACTAAATCTAATAATAAATTGTGCACTTATTACATAGTACATACTTGCACTTAGTACATGTGTAAAACACAGTTTGTCCTTCATCAGCTGATCTTAATTGCAATGTAGCATATGACATTTTTTCATTTCCACACTGCGGACATAGACGTTCAACTACTGGACCATCACCATTTTGGTCGTTCTCATCGGTTTCTTTTAAACGAGTGTAAGCATTCTTTGATTGAAAATGAATAGTATAAGACATAGCCATATTACCGTACACTGAAAGTAATTTAAATTTACTTACTAGACTAAAATAAAAATTATGCGGTGTAACAGCGAAGAATGGAAATTAATATTTTTAGTTTAATGTAAAGCTTTTAAAGAGATTTTCTCTTTACATTCAAACTACATGTATTTCATTTAAGTATTCAATCTGTAGTTAATAATAATCAATTATTATTAATTATCCATAAGATAAGATAACTTAATCTGTCTTTATGAATTGTAAAAGAATTATCAAAAGAGAGAAAAAATCAAGTTAACCTAATTATTTGCACAAGAGAATTAAAATTTTTCACTAAACTTTTGCACGTGCGCACTACTACTAAGCATAAAACGAAATATGTAAATACTAACCTTCAGGTCCCCAGTTTCGTTTGCAGCAATAACAAGATACAAGGCCTTTTTCTTCCAATAAAGGAAGAATCGATCCACATTGTGGGCAAAAGCCTGGTGCTGTAGTGAATGACACGGTATTTGTATCCACAGACATATTTCTATTATTTTTCTTTATAATTTAACTACGAAAGTGTATTTCAGTACGTTATAATGTAAAAATCTCTTGCGAAGTAACACGCGCGTCACATAACCTCTTACGACATGTCGTCGCGTTCCTAACCTAACATAGCCACCCTTTACAAGTACTACTACTATTTTCCCCTTCGCTGCAATCTAATTTTTTATCCTTTTCTCTTTCGTTATGTGAAAAGAAGGGGGAAGAGAGGAATAACACTATGAATGAATTAACTCAATATGAATGGTGTATTTGAAATTGGTACCATCTAGCGGTTAAATTTTGATTTAAATAATTTCAAACATAAGTCAGTGTTTCTCAACTGCTGCAACGCAGTACCGCGCCCTAACATCAATTACTGTAAGTTGTGAAAGCTTTTCCTAAAATTTATTTCAATTTTCTAAGTAAGATACAGTCAACCGTATAATATGTATTACGAGTTATGTATCATTTGTTAGGAACAATTATAAAAGAACTCCAGTTTTTAAAAAATTAAAATTTTTTTAGAATAATTACTTTAATTGAAAAAATATTAACGATTAAATTTGTTTGAATCGAACACTTCTTTTATATTAAAAATGAATTTATCAAGCTAAGATATACGATGATTAAGAAGCATTACTTTAAGCAACGAAATACTGAAATTTTATCTACTGTTTTTCCTTTGAAATTTTTATAAAATAGAAAGAAATAGATAATGTAATAGGTAATATGTTAACCATTAATTGGTTATCATGTATAGTAAACCCTCCTATAATACATTATTCTCATAACGTTGTTTCCATATTATGCGCTACGAATTAATTTAATTTGCACTGATTGAGAGTTTATAATGCGAATTAATCACGTTAAAGGAAAATCTGTCGTATTAAACATTTTACAATAAAAAACAAAATACGAATAATATAGGAACACTTTTCTCGAAAAAAACATTAGATTGTATTTGAACTATACAGATCGAGAGCAGACTGTGAATACGCGTACGATGTTTCTTCTGGAAAAGTACAACTAACTTTGTGATCGTTATATATCATATAACATGGTATAATTTAATTTCGTTTTGCTAATCTCTCGAGTAGAATAGAAATATTAAAAATTGTTTCTCTTTTTCTTTTTTTAAAATACAAATTTCTCTATACTATGATAAATAAAATTGAGTAAATCAAATTTTCGTCTAATATAATAATTAATTTCTTAACAAAAGATATCATAGATAAGATTCGCGAATAATCAAGATTTAAATTAACGTGCACGCTAATGCAATTCTCCTGCTACTCCATTATCTACATCTTAATATTTCAGGTCGTTGAGTTCACGCATCTCACACATAATGATAATGCCAAAGTTGAATAATCGCTTGGTCGTTGCTTTCTTCATGGGTCTCACGTTCTTGCAACCGGCGAATGGGTAAGATACATATATACTTGTAAGATCAATATCTGAAACTTGACAAAAGCATAAAACAAGATCCGCGAAAGCGGCATTTTACGTGCCGTTGCGCATCGATAATACTCTAACTAGTAGGATGTTTGATGGTAGGAGGAAAATGACATTGTTCGACTTTACGAGGATGGATAACGTGGACGACTGGCAAGAGATATCGGATACCGTAAGAACAGTCGGGAAATCTAAAGCCACATTGGTCTTGCAAAAAACACAAATCTTTCAAAGAGCCGTCTTTTTTACTCTTCTCAATCCTCAACCCAACGGAGCTGGATTTGCTGGCGTGAGAACTCAAACAAATTTAAATTTGAAGGATTTCCAGAATATTGACATTACTTGTCGTGGACAAGGCAAGAATAATCATTACAAAGTTGTTCTTAGACACAATGGGCTTAATGCTAACAAAGACTTGACTTATGAGCAATTTTTCGACGTAAGTTTAAATCAAATCAATTTATGCACTATATTTAAATTAGAGGAATCGTATAAGTAAATATGTTTATTTATTTCTTAAATTTTTATGCGTATATCATTAATCCAGGCGCCGATGTCGAATGAAGAATTCTCAACTGTCTCCTTAAAGTTAGATAATTTCAAACCTTTCTACCGTGGAAAGGAAATACCCGATGGGGAACCTTTGAATGTGGAAAATATTACGATGTTTGGCCTACAAGTGTTCGGTGGCGTCTATTTACCATTTAAACAAAGCAGCGTGTCAGCTTTGGAGATTGAAACTATTGCAGCATCTTAAGTATTCTTGTTATTACTGCGACATTTGAATTTAAATCATAATCCAATAATAAATAACGCTTACTAAAGGAAATCTATTATTATAAAAATACTTGTATAATATCGAATAAATAGTTATAGATATTAATGTAGATATAATCTTACATAAAATACTGTCATAATCAAGATGAAACATTAGGTACCTTAAAAAATCGTTCCAAATTTATCTCCGATCATCTGAAAAGAAACTTCCTTTCACGATATGATACAAATCGAAGAATATATTATAAACTATATATTTATGTAAGAAAAAAGAGAAGGTACAAAATATTGACATACATATATATATGTATATAATATATAATACTTTTGCTACACCACTTTAATTCGTGTGTACGTGCTTTACCAATCGTTCAGTTTTTTTCTTCTGTCTTCTCGACAAATCGCACAAAATTAAAAGAGTCTCAAAATTTCGTATTAAAACAATAATCGGTTAGTAAATCATAAATAAACGGCAATATACGATAACCGCAAAGCGATATCATCTTAATTATCGCGTTATCGTCCGTTGTGGGATCTCGTCTGGGTTGTCTCTCGATGAATGCGTTTACACCTTTACAAACGGATTCCCGGGTTTCGAGAGGCGACGAAATTCAGGAGCTCGTCGCTGTCCTCGCAAACGAATGGCTTTACGTGATGACAGGCAACGTCGTGCCATTTAATGCCGTCGTTGTAGAAGTTGTTGAGAATGGACAGGCAGGATTCATCGTTACCCTGTGTGATGATAAATGTTTGAGTCAAGATTTGTTCTTTTTTTTTTACCAAAAGATCAATCAATTTTTATTTTCCCTTTCTTTCTTTCTTTCTTCTTCGAACACAAGTCAAAAGTCACGATTATTAAAATTGATTAGTAGGATACAAAATTTACGAACAATTCTTGTGAAATACGAACTACGACACAGATCGTAAAGAAAAAAAAGGAGACGAATAGAAAGAGAAAAGAATTGTTAGAAGTTTCAAATCAAATTGAATCGGATAAGTGAAGATGAGAAAATCGAAGGGAAAAAGACGGACGAAATCGAAGGGAAAGTAAAGAGAGAATGGAAAAGACCGCAGTACCTGAGCAGCCTCGCGGTTGTCTGGCTGTGGCTGACCGTATCCACCAGTATGGCTCCAATCTCCGGAATTACGTTGGCTGGTTGGTCCGATTTTAGCACCGGATCCAGACCAGAACCATCCGTTGACATTTTGCGGTTGAAGATCGGGACGGTCGCAACCGTTAAAATTGCATTTACGTCCAGAAGTCCAGATGTACCTCACGTTCCCTGACGACGGAATCGTGTTAAATAATATTTCTCTTGATTCAGGATTATTCAATTTTCACTTCGAAAATCTAATTCCTTTTACGTATTAGTTTCAAATTGACGTTACGGAAGGTACTGATTTGCAGAAAGAGTTAACAGCAAAATACATATATGCGCGTATAATAATATTAACTGACGAATCAAGTTATAACCTTACGAAAAGAGAGATAAATAAATTTTTTTGTAATTTTCTAATCCCTTTTTTTCTTTTTTTTTATGCAACTGATTTAAATTTATTCCTCCAAAAAACAATCTTTCGTGATTATTATTTATGATTATTATATAATAAATTACCAAAGAGGTAACATACGCGAAACATTTTTCGTTCTCTTAATTTTATTTTTCCATCACTCGAGTGAAAGTGGACTGCATCTTCGATAATAGCATACATGTTACATGACTTACGAAACACGTACTTGAAATTGATCCTTGCAACACGAACGAATAAAATAATTTATTAGGAATTTTGAATGCACGTCGGACGATACGAAAACAAATTTTTGTATTAATTATAATTCGTGCAAAAATTCGTGGGGAGAAAAAAATTACGTTAAAATAAGATTTTAACTGAGAACATTTATCGGATACGGAATTATTTAACGTTCACGTAAGTTTACCTCTGGCTACTCTCTGCTTGATGAATTCATTCTCTTGTGGTGTCTCGAGGGATACCGCGTCCATGCAATGACGACGGCAAATGTTACGAGCATCAAGCCAGTCCACTTCGAGGCTTCTAGTTGGCAAATGTTCCCAACTGAAGAAGTACGAATGAGAAACGCCCCTTCCGTCCCTGTAACTCGCGTGACGAACCCCTGGAAATCGTGACAATAATTAATCCAAATCGACATCGATCTCTTAAATACAGTAATCAATATATTTTCTGATCTATTTATTTAATTTTTTTTATACCCTTTTTTTGTATTCATTTAACATCGATGTCATTATTTCAAATAATTAATAATCATTGATGATCTACTTTTTATTATATATATATTAGGGTGGGTCAAAAAAATGACTTTTTTTTTTTCAAGTGCCACGGAAAAATGGGTTGCTAGACACCTTAAAACAATTCTCACCAAATATGAGCTCTTAATTTTAATAGGAAGATCCTCCGCATCGCAGTTTTTTATTTTTT
>NW_015148972.1:3857347-3906465 GCF_001465965.1 Polistes dominula | reverse complement strand
AGACAGTAGTTATGCCATTATATTAATTATAAGCCAAAATATGAAAACAATTTATTTTATAATATAATTAATATATAAACACAAAGCCATAAAATGAATTTTTTTACTTAATCTATTTTCGTAATTACCGGCACAAATATAAGCATTGTGAGCCTTTATAATCACTTGTATTTAGTAACATGATCGTTAACTTTGTTTTTCATTAAAATGAATCATTGATCTTACCATTTTTTCTTAAGATAATCGCGTTAATGACCAATAAATAGGTCGCTTTGTTTCATTAGGAAAACTTAGAAGGACGAGATATCTTATTGAAACTTTGATTGCCTTATTCGTGCATCAATGATCTTTAGTTTCTTATTTAAGTATGCTTAAACTGTACGCTCGAGTAAAGAAAGAGTTCAGTAGAATTTCATGGAGTAATGTAAATCGATAATACTTTTTTATCACAATATAAACGAATCGATAAATTATTTATTTAATTGAAATCATTTATAGGAAATTATCATTTATTAAATTCATATTGATTAGAAAAATTATTTATAAAAATTACCAATACAAATGCGTAGATGACGTTGGATGTTCATTTTATCAATAATTTGTCCTATTTCTCACATAATAATATTTTTGATAATGGGAATAAAATTGAAAGGAAGGTAAAGAAGCAAAGAAAAAGATAGAAATATATGTATATATATATATAGAAAGAGAGAATGAGAGAGAGAAAGGGAAGAAAGAAAATGACTGCAGCAAAATCCCTACGATTAGCCACGGTCAGTTGGTTAGGGTTAACTACGTCTATTTAGTCGTAGCGCAAAACATTTAACTTAACTACAACAAAGTGCTCGAACTCAAATGAAATATTATTAAAGCCGGGAAACGCGACGCATACTTAAATCGTAATTACAAACGGGTACTTTCGTGACGAGCGTCGTTTAAGGACCTCCGTTCTAAATCAGAGACATTCGTGTTTCTTCCTTCGAAAAAAAAAAGAAGTTTCTTTTAGATTCGTGAAAGTTTTTTTTTCTTCTTTTTTTTTATTACCTGAAGGATTCAGGTCGTGAAGATTGTCATATCATTGTTGTTGTTGTATCGAATCGTTTTAATCGGTCGAAACGTTACTTTCTATTTATTAATGTCTTTTTCTTTATAATTATCTATTAAACGAATGAACGATCTATAATGATCTATAAAACATCTTAAAATATATTACTAATATCATTTATAACTAATTTTTATCTGAAACTAAATTATCTTTTTTATTTCTTTCTTTCTTTCATTTACTTTTGCTTTTATTACTTTTTTTTTTTTTGGTTCTTCACTTGTAAGCTCTTTGAAAATCCTTTATAAAATTTGATCAGTGATACTCACGATTTGAACAACTTCGTGGATCCGGCAAGGACAATCGACGTTGAGCGTTCACGACGATTACGCCGAGGAACAGCAAACAGATGGCGACCCTCATACTCTCAGACCTTAAATAAAACAAGTCGAATGAATAAATCAAAACAAATACTAAATATTACAAATTAAATACAAATATTTGCATTTCGAAGATAAATTATTTTATTGTAAAATTAAAAATTTCAAATTCAGAAATTGTTTTATATAAATAGAATTTATTTTTATACGAATAAAGTTCATTTGACTTTTTCATTAGAAACTCTTAAATAGATACGAATATTTAAATTTATCTGTTACAAAACTACTAAATGATCAAACGTTGAAGGATAAAATAATGCAAAAATTTTATTGATGTATTTCTATTACGTCATATCGATAACAGTCTACCATCTTTCGTAATATTACTGGTTTTAGTCTCGAATTTTATTCGAAATTGAAATTCCATCTCTATGTATACTCAATTGCATCATCGAATTTTAATTTCGGTGATTTACAAACCCATTTCGATTATATATTACTTTTTGATGTTTTATACGATGTTTAACATTTACATAACATTTGATTAGATTATAATTTTATGTAAAATATATAATTGATTTGAAGAAAAATTTTATTCGTATTTTTTCGATAAATTATTTTAGAATTGTATAACTACAGTAATATGTCATAAAGTAAATAAAAAAAAGAATTATGATATTTTTTTATGATGATATTTATGAAAATAAATAAGAAACTTGATGCATTAAATAATTATGGTTTACTGACCATGAAACTAAAATGACATTATCGTTTGCTAACTTACATAATATGTTTCATACAATTAATGTTTTTCTTTTTCCTACTTTTATCGAAATATTAATTGAAAAATTTATTTAGATAAGATCCATAAAACTTCGATTTCGATCGAGTAAAAAAACACACGATTGAAAATATAAATCTACTGGATAATGATGAGAGTCGAACTCGAGGCTAGAAATAAGAAATAAATAAAAAATGATGATAAAAGCTCAATTTCACGCATCGTATAAATCGAAATAGCACCTGATTATTGTACTAATAACTTTTATTTTATGAGAAACTGAGAAAGATTTTCTTGGAATCGCTATCGTTTTTTTTATAGCAAAGTCTTGATATAATCTATGTGGTTTCTAAGATTCTACTTTATACTCATTTTAATAGTTCCTTTCCATTTTAACATTTTCTTATTTACTTTGATTTCAAATAAAATTCTACAAATATTATTTGAAATTATTTCGATATATAACGACTATAGATAGTTATTTTTTCAATCATTTGGTAAAAATATTATTTCACCATATTTCTTAACGATTAACCAGTTATTTTTATCTTAATTATAAAATTTTTAAAGAGCAATAAAATAAGAAGAAGATTAAGACAAAACTTAGATTTATTTATGCATAAAGTGTATACTTAATTACAATAATGTTAATAAGCTTCGACATAATAATGAAGACTTTTTAACCATTTTTTAGATTTATCGTGTGATTCATACAAATGTCTCATTTTACTTACTCATAATTTGAATACATTAACATATTTCTTGATATTCGTCGGATTTATTATGCGGTTCGGTAAGGTATTTTCTTTGCGGTTCGTAAGTTTAGTATATTTATCATGTTTCTTGAAATTCATCATCAGATTTATCATGCGGTTCATAAAACCGAACCGTAAATGTAGTATCTTAAGCTCGCAAATTATAGGATGAACGTGACCGTAAGGAAGTTGCAGTTTGCATTTCGAAATAATCACGAAGTACTGGCTGATCACTCTCACGTCGGTTACCGTAAATGTCAGGTTCAAATGATCACGTATGTCTGTATCCTTACGTTCTCAGTACTCGTAAACCAGTCTGGAAGGCAAAGGTACATTAACCTCAGCGTCGAAACATTAAATTGCGCGTAAGAAGACTATAAAAATGAAACTCCTTGCAGTATCGTTAGTTAACACGTAGCAGGACTCAAAGAACGTCCTTGCACATAACTTTAATTGCTTTTTTTTCATATACATTTTTCTTTTATTTAGCATAAATCAAATTTCTGATTATCGTTAGCTATTATTCATTATATTATATATATATTATATAAATTTTGTTCAGTGCAATAAAAATAAATTCATTCATTAACCGTATGAAAGAAGTCTCATAATACGAGAACTCTGGAAAGTTCATTATTTTGTGGTCGTTAATCACTATTCTATTAAATCGAGATCCCCTTTATGAAGAGATAAAAACCGTAATAGGTATACTATAGACGACGTGTTCACATAATAGGAGTAAATCATAAACAATTGGTGATTAAATCGAGATACGTTATATAACATACCCCGTACTCTTTCTACTCTTTTAGAAGAATTCTCATATACACATACATATATATATATATATATATATATATATATATATATATATCTTATAGTTTAAAGAACCGTAAGGAACGACACTTCTTTCTTTCCTTATTCGTAAAACGGCACTAACATAAGCTAGAGGATTTGCTTCAGCATCCAAAAGTTTCTTACTCGACTATCAACTAAGATCCATTCTCTTTCAATCCATTTATAGGGATCGGTTGTGAAAGGAAAATTTCAATTTTAGTCTCTTTCACTTCGTATATTACGTATGATATCGATCTTGAATTTAAAAAAAAAAATAAAATAAATTACAAATCTCTCGTTGTAATATTCCAATGATTAAAAGTTTGATTTTCTCAATTGATTTATAAAAAAAATACATGTTTCTTATTCATATCAAACAATAAACTACGAAAAACAAAGAAGAGAATAGTAGTTAGACGAGGTTGCAAAATCTCACGCATTCAACGATCCGCTCGTTCGCTTTTATAATCCTCGGTACGAAAGGAGCAGTGAGATGGTTTGTCTCATTAATTTCGTACCTTGCGCCCTCTCTCTCTCTCTCTTTTTGTCTCCTTCATCCTTTATATATCTTTCTCTCTTCCTCTTTCTATCTTCCTCTGACTGCTTTTAATCACAGTACGATGCTCAGTACTCGCGCTTTCTCCGTGAGTGTTACGAACCGATACAACTCTTCAATTCACTCACTCTTATCTTTTGCTATTTTCTCACGATGCATTCACTTCGAAAGAGAGAGGAAGAGAGAGAGAGAGAGAGAAAGAGAGAGACAATCAAAGATTGGATGCTCGTATTTCAACGACGTGTGAAGATCGACTCGAAACGTTAAAATTTGTGAGAAAACGGAAAAGAAAATTCTTATTAACAATTTTTTGTTTACAATTTTGTAGTTTCAATCGTGAAAATCACAATATTATAAAATCTTGAAATATCTTCAAAAGGTTGTAGAAAATCTTCAAACAATCTTTCATTTTGCTGAGAGAAAAAATAAACTATATTAAATCTCTTTTTCTCTTTTTCTATCTAACATAAGTCTCAATGAATTTTGTGTCGAATTGATTTATTTTAAATTCGCAACTCTAGGAAGCTAGGCACGTATAGTATTAGTTGAATCTACCGTTAGAGAACATTACATATGATATACTTTTATCGTTCACCTACTTCTTATCGCGAAAGTCTACCTTGTTGCACTTACGATCGTTTTTAATATAATAGATTTTTTCTTTCTTTTTAGTATGAAATATATATATTTAAGTTTATTTTTTGAATCGATATCATAGAAATTATATTTAAACAATAGAAAATTGTTTCAATAATATTTATAAATCGTTTTTCGATTAAATTAATTATTTATTAGTATAGTTTTTTTTTATTTTTGAATAAAGTGAGAAAAATTTCTAAAAAAAATTTCATACTCTACCGTTCTACTAGATTTTCGTCTTGCAATTCGATCAAATCTGTTTGTACGGAAATTAAAGCTACTAAAATGAACTGTCTCATGGAAAAACCAATAAGGTGAGAGTTCTCTTTAATCTCTTTTTCTCTTTTTCTTTCATGAACACGTACATATCGTGTACGTGGAATGCATGCGTACATCTCGGTGTCGTTTTAAGTTTATCCATTGCAAAACGCGTTGATGGTGGCACGTCCGCGGTCAGGAAAAGATTACTTGTTAATGATGTGTATGTGTTCTCGTTAATTATGCATACCTTCTAAACGTAAAGAGAAAAAAAAGTAAAAAATAGGTATGTCACAGCAAACCGATGAGTACAAGTACATTATTATGCAAAATACTTTACACGACAAATTAACTCCAATTACGTTTCAATTTAGATTTATTAATTATTTTTTTTTTTATTCGTAAACCGGAATTTGTATTTTTATCGAAAAAGCTGTATTAACGAAAATCCTTATATTTTCAATAAATTTTTGTTTTTATTAATATTTGTTTTATTTGTTATGTACAGATCCGATTATTCTGATTAATGATTACAAAAATTTAAAAAAAAAAAAAGAGATAATATCCTCTTTTACTCAACATATAATTCATTTTAATTGACATTAAAATTAAATTAAATTTAAAAGGAGAAAAATAAAGAAAAACAGAAATGAATTTTTAAGAAACCGTTGTAAGGACAAATTGAAAGAAGCATCGAACTCGACAGAAACTTGTTATTTCGAAAAGTTGACGGAAACACAAAAAACTCATGTATCACGGAAGGTGTAAGCACAACACACATACGTAAAAATATTAATATACTTACTTGGGATAGAGCTACATATACGGGTTGTAAACTCGCGCTTTTTTTTTTACCGTAACTTCGTGCTACATGTTTTAACCAAAGAAGGATATTCATCGAGTATGATGCTTGTTCGTTGTAGCACGGATCGAACGTTAAGAAAAATTTCGAAGTAAACGACGAAGTATCTTCGAAAAACCGAACTGGAGATGATAATCCATCACCGTGTTCGGTCTTTCCATCATTGGATTATTGACAGCAATCTAAAACTTAAAAATAGTACGCATCTGGACATTTAATGGTAATGGAATTCTGTAGCTTTTGCAAAAGGAATCTTAACTTTTACCAATTTCCAAATATATCCATTAAAAAAAATATATTGAAACATCGTTTGAAAATAAATTACTTGTATATATACAAAAGATGGATTACAAAATTGTTTAAAATCGTATACTCGCCTTAATACTCTAACGTATTACCATCTAACATAAATTAACTGACATTATATTTATATTCATAATCATATTAAACATAATTAATAGATTTTTGTAATATGCATAATAAATAGTATAAATAGACATTAAAACAAATTACTGTGTCTTATTTGTATTTTCCTTGTATTCTCCGTATATAATGTTTACCTCTCACTTTAACAATGTTGCAAAAATCGTTGACTTTCTTCGAACTCGGATGCACTAACATAATCGGTACTTTTCTACATACATGGGTATAGGTAAGGTACAGGTATCCTAGGTAGATATATGTATGTGGTGGAGGTGACGAGAGGACGAGAGAACGAAACTTTCTAAACCGTTCGTGATACGACGAGTGTCACGAAGAAGAGACCGTGCGAGTTAAGTTTAGTGGCCTTAGGTGAGCGTCCGAGTAGCAGCAAGTAGCAACAACGTCGTCGTAGTCGTTGGTTGTTGACGTTCGAGTTTAGAAGTTTAGTCGTGAGACTAGGAAGAACGAAGTGAAGATAGTAGCCTGATCGCCTTAGAAGAAAGACACTAATAAAAGATTCTTGGCAAATGTTCTATCAAGCCTTTCTCTCCTAACTCTTTTGAATCTTCGATGAGCATTTATTGCCTTTCCAAAGCGCATCTTAGATTATATATATATATATATATAGATACTATCATCAAGATTAGGATCGACAACTTTGTTCGTTTCAACGACGTTGAACGATTTAAGATAGTATAACTATATATTGGTATAAGATCTCACGATCTTCCGATAGAAATTTTATTGTCCTTTTTCGTGCCTTTCTCCTAACTCATCAGTTGTCTTCGAAGAACTTTCGAGCGATTAAATTTAAAGAAAAAAAAATAATATGGAGCTGTATATCTAATTGTAAGCTAATCGTGATATCAAATTCGTTGGAAACATTTTAACGTTCGTTTTTGTATTAACACAAAAAAAGAAAGAGACAGAGAGAGAGTGAGAGAGAGAGAGAGAGAGAGAGAGAAAGAGAGAAATTGAAATATATAGATTCAATTGTAAACGAAAAATGTATTTTAATAGACTTTTACTATTATTATTATTATTATTATTATTATTATTATTATTATTATTATTATTATTATTATTATTTTTATTATTATTATTATTTAATATCTTTTTAAAGAAAATATACTATCATCGCGTCAAGGATCGTTAAGCGAAACATTCTGGAAGATATTGCGCTCAACTTTCTATATATAGTAAGAAGATAATCACTTTTTTTTTTTATGTCATAATGTCTTCGATCGAATGATCTTAAATTATATCGAAGAGAATCGATAAGAAAAAAACAAATAAAAAAAAAAAAAAGAAAAAAAAAGAAGAAGAATAAGAAGAAAAACAGTTTCGTAAACGTACCGATTCCCTTTCCATTTCTTTCATCCTCGTGAAACGAAAATAACGGATCTATACGAACGAATCATTAAAACTTTCTTATTTCAAAGCATTACTAAAGAGATAGTAAAAGCGTACTTCTCTGTCTTTTAAACGATGATTCAAATAAATCAGTGGTAAGGTCTAGAGTCGAAGTATTGCCCCTATTTATTCGTATCTCATGTATAATAGCATTTTTTTATTATTTTTTAATATATTTCTCAAGTATAACAACAATTCGTCTCGGTGCAAAGCCACCTTTAATCGTATGCCATAGTATTTCACGTGCATAGGTGTGCATACGTGACATGACACGTTAAAATCCTCTTACACGACATTTTCTTGAACAAATGTATTCGAAAGAGTTTCTGCGAGAGAATATTATACTTTCTTTCGTCACGCGTGAATCCATTTTCCTTTAATTCTCCAACGTGCATGCAAAACGGTTTTAAGCTTTCTTTGTCATATTCACGTTAATTAAACTGAAATATCCATGCGGTGGTAATGATTACTATCGTTATAACGAATAGAATATAGAGAAAATAATAAATTATATTTCGCTTCGTCCTCTTATGTCAAAATTCTAGATACTGTTAAAAGAAGAAAGAAAAGAACAAAAAATTAACGAAAATCCAGAGAAAGAATATTTTTTAAATATTACAATGAAAAGAGTAAGGATTTAATAGTAGATTCGAAGAATAATACTACAAGATGTATCATTGGCTTATTGTTAAATATGAGATAAAAAGAAAAGAAACGAAAAGGATGCTATAATGATCCAGGTAGAAGTGTAAAATAATAGAGACCATTATAATAAGACGGATTATCAGAAATATACTATCACAATAATGACAGTGCAATGATCATTATATTATATAAGATTGAATTACGTAAGAAAAAAAAAGAAAAGAAAAGAAAATTTAGTATAATCAGTAGAGATGTGTGTTTAAGACGCGTTAGAAAGGAAAATTTGTTAGAAAAATTAACGATGTTGCGAATGTTTTTACCGTGTATACTTGCGCAAACTTGTTAAGGTTCATTATTAATAACAGAGATCATAGAAATTATTTCTACGAAATCTTCGATACATAAGCATATACAATACATACGTATAATTATGATTTTTTTTCTTTTTTTTTCCTCTATTGGTATGCGAACATTTTTCCCTTTTCTTTTACAAACGAATTCGACCAAATGTACGGAGATGATGTGTGAACACGTTATGCACACGATATATTATAACTATACTTTACAAATAAGAAATATAAAGGTTTTCCCGTTAAATTACATAATTCGTAATTACAATTATAAACAAATATTATATTACTCGGTGAAAAATATGTGACTTCCGTTTCTACTTATGACGAAATTTTCACCCTGATTACCGTCATAAAGAAAAAAAAAGTGATTATAACAACGTTGCAACCTGGAAATGCGACGAGATCGAATAAAATGCGTATTATAACGAACTTTCGTTAACTGGTTATATGAGTGAACATCCGTTTCCTGTAAGATCTTGAATTTCGATATGATTATCTTTTTTTTTTGTTTAGGTGATTTTCCCGTAAAAAAACAAAAAAAAGAAAAAACAAGAAATAATTTGTAAGGTTACGCCACATAGTTTCTTAAAACTTTGTATCATTTGGAAACCGTTCGTCGAGATGGCATTTTGTATTTTGTACATCATTATTAGAATAAATATTTATATATAAGAATAAAAGGATAAAAAAACTTGAACTTCAGTTTACCTCGAGTAAGGTTGGCTAAAGTGTTAAGAAACGATATCTCGTTCGACGAAGCGACACAAAACTTTACAGAACGAAAATTATACCTTATACCACTCACGAAACACTTTTAAAAGGAAAGTTTCGAGTTGGAACGAGGTGACGACTTCTAGAACGTTGAATAATTTCAATTTCCCTTTATTTTTCTTTTTTTTTTCTTTTTTTTTTTTATTCTTATCTCTCTCATCTTCCTTGCAGTTAACAATTTGCATTTAAACGGACTCCTCGAATAGAAGTTCAATTTTAAAGTCTTTCGAAGCTTTTCAAGTTTTTTCTAAAACAAAAAAAAAGAAAAATGTAAAAAAAAAAAAAACCAATGATCAAAAACGTAGGACGATTTTTGTTGCTATTTTTTCACCCTCTTTCTTCTTCTTTTTCTTTTTTCGTCTTGTTTTCTGTTCTCGCGAGATGACACGCGATAAAAGAGGGTGAAAGAGACAGAAAAAAAAGAAACTCTCGAAGTTTCAATGAATCGAAAGATCTCTTTCAACGGGGTAAAAAGAAGAGTTAGACTACTACTAGTCTAGCGAAAACGTGAAATAGCAGGAAGATCGAAACTTTGTTTTCGTTCGTCGAACGATGCGCTACATTAATAGAAAGGAAAGTTGTTCCAGAATCAGCTCATTAGTTCGAATATCTCTTCTCTTTCGGTTCAAGATCGATGGATCTCAAAACGACACGTGCATTGCCTCGGGCTTCCACTTCCACCTCTTCTTACTCTTCTTATTCTTTTCTTCGTCAAAAGAAGTAAAAAAAGAAATAATCATGAAACGAATACCGTTGCCGACGTTGTGAATTTCTGAACAATGTAAACTTTTACAATGCTATTTTTGAGATTCTTGTATGCTCAAAAAAGAAAGTCTATAAATTATTTTATATAATATTAATGAACCAAAATTAAGTTAGAAAAATTTTGCTAATGAAAATGTCAAAAAAGAAAATAAAACGAGAAAGAATAAATAAATAAATAAAAAAACCGAATAAAAAGAAATGAAAAAGAAAAAAAAGGAGAAGTAAGGGAGTATGAGGAAATTAGAATTTGTTATTAAGTATAATTAGTATCTAAGTGATAAATTAGAGTCTAACCTCATACTTTCTGAATGAAGTAAGCGCAAACTAGAACATTG
Source organism: Polistes dominula (assembly GCF_001465965.1). Next base: position 3,895,650 of record NW_015148972.1, on the reverse strand, counting down.
GAGTCTTCCTCGATGGCCCACCTTACAAGGTCGACCGACGACATTTAATTTCGACCTCGTTCGGTCGCCTTTCTACCTCTCGAGGATTCAGATAGAGAGACCGGACACGTTCGCGGACTTGAAATGAATCGTAAACGGTAAAGGACGGGAGGGAGTACTACTACTCCTACTTCTACTACTACTACTACTACTACTACTATTACCATTACTACTAATACTATTATTATTCTTTCTAACAAGCTTTTCTAAATGTCTTGAAGGAACATTTCGTAGGGAAGAAAAGAGAAGAAAAGAAACTAAGGTGGAGAGGTTCAGAAGAAAAGTAATATATTAAAAAAAATCTACTAGAATTCGTAGTTTGCGGGTCACTTAGTCGTTTTGGGAAAATGATTATGACAATGTGAATGGGAATGAGAATGTGGCTGCGAACGTTGAATGAGAATGATAACCGTACACGACACCTCCTCTCTCGGAAAGAGAGATCGACCACGATCGTTCCTTTCTTTATGTGTGAGTAACAACTTGTGTATGAGTACCTGTATGAGTGGTGTAACCGTTAACTGGCCGGCATACTACTTTGATACCCGGTTTAACGCAACGATTCCAAACGAACTTTAACGTAGGTATACAAACTCGCGGTTAAGGCAAGCTTCTTCTTATTCTTCTTCTTCTTTTTCTTCTTCCTCGAATCGATTAAAAGGGCTTACTCGTTTAGTTTATAGCGATAACTCTACTTTTAAGACCGTATTTCTTCATTGTATTCTCAACGATTTAACGTATCGTCTATAACTTTGTTAGCATATCTTTTCTATGCCGGTTAATTTCGTTATTTTGATCCAATTCTTCTTTTTTTATTCGAACTAATTCATCCGAGCAATTTAAATAATTGATCTTATAACATATAGAAAGTTTAAAATTATTCAAGATTTTATTATATAAGCCAATAATTATGATAGTAGACTTTAGTAAAAAAAGAGATATTACAAAACTTGAGTTTATTATTTTATTATTATTTGTATGTTGAATTAAAATAGAAAATCAATTTTTTTTTAATTTCGTAACTTACAATTAGTCCAATTTAATAATTATCGACATATATATAATATTAATAGAAAAATTTGAAAATATTTTATTTTTTATCTTAAATATCTCGAATTTGAATAATGTAAATGTCATAAAAAATTAGAAAAAAATTTAATACATTTGTTTGATAGTCAATTAAAAAGTAAATATCTTAAACGAAAATGTACGAGGGTAAATTTGGATAGTTAAATGATCGTTACACGTTGATCAGTGATTTTTAATTAATAGGGCAAACGTGTTTCTTTGGTTAGAGAGTTGGTCGGGTATTCGGGAACAATTTTCAAGCGAATTCCGATGTAACCGAAGGCGAGTGGAAGCGTAACGATGACCAAGAGCTCGAGGTTCAAACTTTTTGCCCGAAGCAACCAAGAAGAATGGCTCGAATGCGTTCCGAATAAACGCCGAGATGCCGTCGGTCCGTTTTTTACCATGGAAACAACGGTACAGCAAGCAGTGACGATTCAACTGTTGATAATTCGTCAAATAGTTAATAAATAATTTAATCTAATATAATAATTTTTATATTTCCGTTCCAAAGAAAAAAATTCGTGAAAAATTCTTTTTCTTCGAAATAAATTATTAAATTTTTTAATTTTTTTAAATTTCTCCGAAATATATATATATATATTTACTTTATATATATATATTTACAATAAAAATCTCAACTTATATAAATTTGATAAAAAAATTAATTACTCTTAAAAAGAAAAAATTTAAAAATAAAACGAGAGTAATCCGTTCTCGTAAAATACGATAATAATTAATGAAATAATGAAAATTATATATGAATTAAATAAGTCGCTATATTCTTGAAATATATGTCACTCCAATGCTAGAAATGAGATATTAATTAATCACAAAGAGAAATTAATTAATTCTTCGAGCTAATTAATCGCTCAGGCAGTTTGAGTTTGTGAATGTTCCCAGACAAATCGTTTCGGTGATGAACACTCGCCGTGTGGAAAGCGATCGTGCTTCTCTCGCAACAGACTGCGTGACTAATTGTTTTGACGACAAGCTTTTGACATTGTATGCAGATTAGACGTAGAGAACAAAAGAGTCGGGTGGTATATAAATTAGAAACACTCTACTAATTCGAGAGGACGCTAATTTCATACTACTATTGCGAACGCTTCTGTAGAACTAGGGTTTTATCAATATCGAAACACGAGAACGCTTTTCAGTATTTCAATTCTCAATAATCGATGAAAAGAATTGAATGAATTTCCTTGTGATGTTATATTGAAAATAAAAAATAAAAGAGAGAGAACGAATTTTTCTCTTTTAAATTTTAAATAAAATTTCTTTCACTTTTTTTTCAATCAAATTTTTCAAATAATAATAATAATGAAACAAGTTATAAAAGAATAATTTTAACAAACTTGAATAATTCTCAATCATTTTTATAATGATTTTAATATTATACGAAGAAACTGAACAACATCTCTTTCGTAAGAGATTGCAATAAGAAATCAATATCATTTATTGAGTTTACTTTCGTGAAAGTACATGTATGTAGAAAGATGAAAAAAAAGAAAGAGATGTACATAYATACATATATACATGTATACATATATAATATATGCAGGTGTTGACGATGTTTAAGTAGGCTTAACGAGAGAAGCATTTGATTTCGCAAAAGTAAGAAGCGTACGGTCAAAAGTCTTGTTCTCGAAAGTTGCTATAAGCAAACTTATTGCATATACCTAAGAGTATACATACATCTACGAAAAAGAAACAGGAGAGTATGGATTATGTACTTGCCCTGTAAGGAAGATACGTACGCAATCGGTTCTCAACGAGCCTAAAGATTCTTGCGCAAGAGTAGAGCTCGTTCTTCTACTAGTCTTGCGTTACAGAAATTTTTTTTAATACAGTTTTTTTTATTATCCTTTTTTTCTTTTTTTTTTTTACTATACTGGAGAAAGTAGGTATACGTTTAGCGATTGCACGATGATAACATTAACAAAATGTCTTTCACTGAATCACTTTTAATGAAATTTTTATGATCACATTCAGATTATATTCAATAACAATTACTTCGTTATGTAACGAGTTTGAATAACCATTAATAATTACATGTAAAAGCACTGTATACGTTACATCTTGCGGCTTAAAAATATCATTCATTTCTGTTGCGTTTGTAGGATATTAAAGTAATTGATGGAACGTATGTATACATGAACATTGATAAAAAAAATAATCTTTAATACAAATGTGTTTTCAATACAGCGATTTAACTTCTCTTTACATTTTTTATTTATCTAGATAATTGAAAAATAAAGTATTTTCATATGTAATTTTTAACGGTAATAATATGTATAATCAAAAAAATTTAACAATACTCTAATTTATAATTTATTATATTCTACAATTGGTTTAAAAATATATCCAATATATATATGTGTGTATATATTAAAATAATATTCTACACATTTTTCAAAGAAAACGATTGAAGAACGTTTTGGTCTTATAAAACTGAAAATTTCGTGAAATAATTCAATGGTTTTGATTTTATATGGAAATGAAGCCTATAGTATAACATCATCTTCATAGATTATTCGAAGCGGGTCATTGCGTACGGAACCAGAACCTCAGCATGCATTCCGGATTTGATCGACGCGTAGCTAACGAGTTATAAGGTTATCGACACCTTCTTAACAACATAGTAATAACATGACTAAACTATTATTTTATCTTTTATTCTTATTATTTTCTTCGTAAAATTTTAAATCATACAAAATGAAAAAATTAAATGTATTTTAAAGGATTTATTTTTTGGTTCCTTTTTAAATACACATTATGTAAATTCCTTTTTGTTTTTTTTTTGTTTAACAGATAAAAAGACAGGTATTTGGAAGACGTCATAGGTCATAATGCCGTCGCATACTTAAAATAAACGTGCGGTATGTGTGTAGAAAAATATAGATGCCAACGAAAATTATGTGTATATATATATATGAATATAATATTGCAGATTTATTTGTGACTAAATGTTAAAGAATGAAAAGAAAAGAAATCAAAAAATGCTATGAAAAGACGTATCGCTAAATTCGCATATAAATCAAATGAAGGTAATTATCTTACAATTTTACAATAAATCAAACAAGAACAACAACAAGTAAAATGATATTAAGACTAAAACAATAGATTAGAAAATGAAAGAAATTATTTCATTGATAAAATGTCATAAGCCCAATATATATTAAAAATTTTTAATAATTCATATACTATCTAATTGAAGCAAAAAAAAGAAAGAAAATAAAAGAAGAAAAATTAAAAAATCGTACTCACTCAAAAACTTTTAATAAACACCTTTCCTTTTTCTTCTTCTTCTTCTTCTTCCTKTTCTCTTCCTGTTCGATATAAACTCGGGCAGTATAAATCGGAAAGGATTTCTCGTACGCGAGAAGAATCCAACGGCGATTGGCAGAAAGAGGCCGAGAGAGTGTTGAGGAAGAGAAGTAGAAAGAAGATCGGTCTTACGAATTGGAAATACAAAGAAGGAATGAACTGACGGTGGATCGTGATGAGCCAGTATATAGTCGGCCCACATTCCCTTGGTGCTACGAGTAACCTAAATTTCCCCCACCATTTTAATGTTAAAGCTGGGCATCGAGTCCGGGGCATCGCGTGCGTGTACCTGGGAAATAACCCCACCTGTCCTCTCTCCTCTTCTCTCACTCCCTTTCTTTTTCTTTTAGTCGCTCGTTAAAACTGATCACATGTTAGTATTAGGTAGCCAACTGTAGGAGTCGTCAGTTCATGACGACGAGACAATCACCTCCGGTTTCCCCTTTCACCTTTTTTTCGACCATACCAATTTATGTAATCCTTTTTTTCAAAAAGATGACCTAAAACGAATTAGTAACAATCAAAAAATGGACTCAACTGCAAATGGTAACTTACATTAGTCGCAACTATGTCTCGCGAAGGCCGTTACTTTTCAACTATGCTAGACGACGTTACCTTTTGTCGTTAGGACGAGATGTCAGAGTAGAAAAAGAAGAAGGAAAAAGAGGTATGAGAAAAAACACGAAGATCCGTAAAGAAGCTTTCGTAGAATAAATGAGAAACGTTGTTGTTGTTGTTGTGCAACGATGGAAAAGTCGTTGAAAGGTATAGAGAAGTATTGAATGTACTTTGTATCTTTTATAGCTACCCGATGCAATAAGTCTCTTTTATTGTAGGTGTACGCAGCATCTGTAAATACACTATAACCGTGTACATTTATAATGTCTTTTAATTGCGTAAATTCACTGATGAAAAATGTCTTCCTTCATTCAATGGATAACCTCACAATCGTTCATTCAATATAAAATGTACTTTCGATGGACTTTTCGCCTTTTGAGATCTATAGAATATGTCACATAATGAACTATGATAAAACATCAGACATTTGGATTATTAACCGGCAAAGAGAAATAGGCTTTTAAATAAATATATACTATATATATATTCGAGTTTTACAACTTTTCGATTACCCAACGATTAACGATCAAAGACGATTACCAATTTGCTTTTCACCTTTAACGTAGATCAGCAAAATTGCAATTTCATATTTTCACATGCCAAACTCGATGATGCACTTAGTTCTTCTCCATTCCTTAAAACGAAAGCGCACGTTCCGTCTGATTAATGTACACATGTAGGAACCTTCTGCAATTACTATGATGACCGAAGAAAAAACGAGAAGAATAAGAAGAAGAAGAAGAAGAAGAAAAAGAAGCTCTCTCAATGCTAAAGCGTGTTGCATCGCTTTTCGAGATTCATCTCACCGTCCACGCTCATCGCATTCGTCACGTTGCCTTTCTTTCTTTCTTTCGTACAAACGCGATCATGCTTTCCCATTTTCATACCACGAGTCTCATGATCCAGACTACGAGCTTGAATTTCTCATCCGACCCAACTTGTTTCCGACATCCTTGATCTAGATCAATCGCATCAAGGATCTCTTCCTTCGACCTTTCCATTTTCTTTTTCCTTAAAAATGAAAAATAATAATAATTCAATAAAAGACTAAAATATTCAAAAGAAGTCGTAGATAAAAAGAAGTTGTTTGCCTTTTGTGAATGTATAATATAATTTTTACAAGAAAATCATTAATCTAAAGAAAATAAAGACCCAACGAACTTTCAGATTATCTAAGATTAAACTCGAGTATCTTGCAAGGAGCTTCAAGAAGGAAACTTTTCTTCCTTCTCCTTTTTCTCCTCCTATTCCTCCTCCTCCTCCTCCTCCTCCTCCTTTTCCTTTTCCTCGATCTTTCTTGAATATCTATCTTTCGTATAAACTCATTAACCAAACATAAAAGCAAAGAGATTGGTAAAAGCAATTAACATTTAAAACAACATATTCTTGATGGTTTATTCTATCAAAATATATCCTTTTGATTTGCCCATTTTTTCCGTTGTATTTCTTTTTTTAATCTTCGCAAATCGCTCTGTGAAAGATTACATATTGAATATTCATAAGAATAGTTTACATTTGCCCAAAGACGAATACGTTTCTTCGCTTAACACGTTGTAGGAGCTAGATGAATGTCTTTTTTCGCATTTACTTTATTATGCATGGAACAATCCTGAGATCTTTTTCTCTCTCTCTCTCTCTCTCTCTTTTTTTCTCTTTTTATCAACCTTTCTTTTTTTTCTTTCTTTTTCTTTTTATCTTTTTTAATCTCTTATAATGACTTAGACGTTTATTCGTAGAAGAAATTGTCCTTATTCAAGATGTTATTTTTTTCTATTTATTTCACTTCTCTGTCATGGAAAAACGATTCGACGTAAATTGTCAAACAAATTTCACTCTCTTAAAGAGGGGAATCGTACGTTAGTGGAACGTCTATAGAATATCGCGAAGAACATTAAAAGCGAAACAACACTCGCGTTTTCCAAGTGCAACGATCTTTTCTTACAATTTCTAATGTATCGAATAAAATACTTGTACCGTTAAAATTAAATTTCTATAAGATAGTTAATCCATGATAATTCCTTGACTAGTTCGTAGATCTTCGAAATGTTTCGTAGTAATTTATATTTATATTGTTATAACAATAGAAAATGTGTTTGTCTAAGAAATGGAATACCTCTCCTCTCTGACTCTAATTAAAATCTAGCTATAACAACTTGATTACGAAGAGAAAGGAAGAATAAAAGAAATTGTTTTCAAACTATACTATCTTTTCCATTCTATCCAAGAGTAAAAGGTAATTTTCTACGAACATTTGTTGCAAGATGCTCCTCTACCTTTATCTTCCTCCTTTTTCTTTGATAACGTTTTAACTCATGAAAGTGCCACACTTTAACGCTAAATGTCTCAAACGAATTTGCCATAAATACCTTCAGCTTTGTATCCTTCACTAAATACGAAAATAATTACCAACTCGATAGCAATGCTTAAATGCGAAAAAAACAAACATTTGGTATTTGTTAAATATTTGTTGTCAAAAAATTTATTGAAAAATAATTCGTCAATATATGTAAATATTTAAAAAATTTGTTCTATATAAGGATTATTCATTTAAATCATATAATATTATAAATTATATTAAATAATTTGAAATATTTTCTATTGGAAAGATAGAGGGAAACAGAGATATAAAACGCATTGGCTCGTTAAGACAGCAGGATGCAAAATGTGGTAATGTTTATAAAAGACAAACACCTTAGACGCTAGCACTGTGTTTACGTTTTATTCGATTACTTAATCTTTTCAGACTTTTTTTTATCACGCGAACTATTTTGATGATATGTCTTTCGTTAGTTTACGTAATCTAATAAATTATTTAATTTTTCAAATGAACTTAAATTAAACTATAACATATACAAATGAGCCAACTCCAAATAAAGGGAGAAAGGAAATCGATAAGCTAATTTAAAATCTTATTTTTTGCATAGATAATATAAATGAAATCGTTTAAAAACGATTTCTCATCTTTTAACACGTACGCGAGAAATAAAAATGTGTTATATAAAAATCTGTCTTCGTAAAAAAAAAAAAATAAAATAAAATTGTATGTAATGTTGCATATATATATATATATATATATATATATTGTATGTAATGTTATATAATATATATATTACATTTTAAACACGTTTCTCTAACGTCAACTTTCTCATAACTTCTTCACATATTTCGCATAAAGTTAACATGAAATTTATCAAGAAAATTTATCGATAACGATCAATGACATTTACTTGCCTAAGAGAATTTTTCAGCTGTCGTATTATGGGAAATTCATTCGATCGATAAAAATATTTGATTTATGTGTATTGCGTAGTAGTAGATAGAGTACGACAATTTTACATACTTCTCTTTTCAAAAAGATATTTTATAAGATATTCTTAATAAAAAAAAAAATATTATATATAATATATTAAATAATTATATGGTATTAATATTATGTGTGTTTGAATTTTCATTTTATGTTAAAAGTCAAAATCATTCAGAAAATTAAAACGTTATTTGACATATTTATTATAAAAAGTAATAAAAATGTGTAAAAATTAGAAAATTTTTAAATAATAAAATACATTGCGTGATCATTTAGATGAGTCCTGTTAAAAAAATTGTTTATTTTTTTATTATAACTAAAGCATCTAGGGTAAAATCTCTGTTTAAGTTGGCCAATCTGTTATTTTGCGCATGCGTGTAAGATACTTAAACTGAGTTAATATGTAGCACAAGCTGTTTTTTAGTAAACCAGAAAACTATTGGTCAACAATATTCAATGGTCAATAACGATTGGTTAATAGCACGTGCATATCATCAATTCAGAATAACAATTTATTGAAAACAGCCTAAAGACAAAATTATTAAACATTTAACATACCCTATCTTATAATTATTAATTTAGGAATATATGTAAAAACAAAAAACTAAATTTAAATGTAAAAGATCAATTTTTTTTATGTAATATAGTTTCGACGAACTATATATATATATATATATATATATTGTTCCGAATTTAAATTCGACAAATTTTAACGCCCAAGAAAACTCTAATCTTTAATAAATGATCTTCGATGTATACGATTTTTATTATATATCTTTTTAACGAATTGTCATTAAAAGTTAAATTTTTCATTTTTTTTTCAAATTGCATATACATACAAATAACGAAAATTTCCTATTTTTATTTCACGGGAATAAGAACAACTCTTCATGTCCCATTATGTCTTTAACTTTATTTTTTTTTTTATTATCCTCGTACTAAGAACTAAGCCATTAGTTGCGGTTAAAATCCTCGTTGATTTAACATTAAAGACAAAAATATGATCTAATATGTACAAATGAGATGAGTAACGTAAGCTTAATCATTAACTTCTTCAAGGATTAGACAGATTGATATTCATTACAAAGTGGCACAGTATACAAACGCTATACACAGTTTAAGAATCGTTTAATTATTTATGTTCATTAATTAGTCCTTTTTTTTATTTATTCTTTTAATATTCCAGAAAAGTGCTTATGACGTATATTAAGATCAAGAGCTTAGTGACATATATTTATAAAGAATATTCAATTGTTGTATCGGACAGTAGTACGAAGTCCACATTTGCGAAAATATACTCCTTTTTTTCGTGGAGAAGTCTGTTTTCATGGATCCTCTTTTGCAGTACCATGCCCCATTATAATAAATCAATGTCTTTTTATTATTCTCTTTCTGTTTCGTTTTCACTCACTCACTCTCTCTTTCTCTCTCTCTCTCTCCCTTTCTTTCTYTCTACCTTTCTCGCTTTATATAACAGTTTGAAAATAATAACAAACGTATGAATGTATATGTTCATTTTGTTTCACTCTCGATCGATTCACTGTGAAAACAATCGAAAAATTTTTGTGTATGCTAATATAAATCGAAATGTTTAATTATTCTATATACACGTGAACGGTATCTATGACGTTTCATTATTATTATTATTATTATTATTTTTTGTTGTTGTTTAATTTCTATTCTTTCAATGATAAAACGTAGAAGAAATGATTTCTTTCTTTTAATAATAATATCAAATGTATTTAATATATCACTGAGAAATAAGTAATATATTTTAATTGGGTTTGTTTAATAAGAGGGATTATAGTGTAAGCCAAAAATACAGAATATTCTAAAAGTTATCGCGATTTCTTTTTTTTTAATGAAAATCGATGATTTCTTAACGATTAAGGCTTAAACAAGAAAACTCCGTAAAATCGGTCTATACACATTCATCTAAAAATTCTTTACTGGCATCAAATCAAAGCAATGATTGATTATTACACGATATCTTTCTTTTTTTTCTCGATAATTATCAGCGTTATTTGGACAATTCTTTTTTTTTTTATATGCAAGATAGTATAATTATACATTGATTATTATTACTTCACTATACATATGTGACAAATATTAAAGTATGCACAAAAAACCGGTTGAACGTAGGCCATTTGCCGTTGCAAAATATTTTCTTATTATAATACCAAATCAAAGATAAAACAACGTATAATTATCTTAAATGCTTTTTATATATTGATAATGAAAATTTCGTTTGTATTTAAAAATATGACAAGTATTGGGAAAGCGAATAAAAATCAAAAATTATTTTTCACGAGTGTTCTCAAGAACGACACGAATGATTAGGAACGTTGATTTACTAAAATTCAGCTACTCCTCTCAATGAAAATATAACATTTCGTATTGATAAAAAGCATCCCTAAATAAACGTTAATTAGAATTTTTTTTACTGATTGAATATGATGTTATAATATCTCTTACAATCGAATTTGTCGATAAATACAAACGTAACTAAAAGTCGTTAAAATTTGAAACAACACTTTCCAGTGTTCATAACATTTTATTTCCACATTTTATGGGACGGCCAGTTAGAAACGTTTTTATAAGTACTTTTTTATTTTTTTTTTATTTTTATCTTTTCTTTTTATCATTTATCTTTAACGAACGAAAACGAACAAATGAAATTAATATTTTATTCGTAGCGATTATGACCAAAACGGTCGTTTATATTAATTTTAATTAATTCGATTATAATTGCAAATTGCGAACTATAAAATATTTCGCTAAAATAACGATTTTCAAAATGTTTCACCATTTTAATCGATTTTTCATACTTTTTGAACTTGTATAACACGTTATGAATTACGGTTATTGTTATAAATAGTTTTTACCATCTATAAAAATATATATTCATTATTAACAAAAAAATTAATAGCAAATGAAATCTATTGCATTTTCTATTAGGAGCTGAAATCGATCATTTTTAAAACTATCTTTCTTTCTTTTTTTTTTCTTTTTTGTACAGTTTTTTTTTCTTAAATTCAAATACAAACTCGTCGATTCAAATTTTATATCTTATTATGAGAATTTCAAATTACGCGAATTTTTTATTGAACACGGCAACGCTTCAATTAAATTAGCTATTTACTACATTCAAGTTAATTAATCATTCAACGAATGTTCATATTCATATTTATTCATCGGCACCGATCGATATCGCTAATGAAAAGAAAACATTTTAATCGGAAAATTTTACAAGTATCATTATAATTTATAATACGTTTTTTTTTTCTAATAGAATCTCTTCTATCTGTTCATTCTAATTTTTCGTTTGAAGAAACGTACGCATAATGTTTCCCTAGTTTTCTTTTTCGACAATAATTGTCTCGTCATCTTTAACGTTTATTATTCATTTCGTCAATTTTATATTCAATTAATAATATTACCGTTTTTGAAATACTTAAATTTCGCTTTTAGCTGATTAGAAACTTAGGTTTAACAAAACAAAACAAAACGTACCTGATAATCTGGTTTCGTTCATAAAAATTAAAGAAGATAATATGCATTATTTAAGTTCCTTTTTTTCTGCCGGTTTTTATTTAAAATCCAAGGTGATATTTTGAAATTCACAAGTCTAGACTTGTTCACGTAATAATATTCATTAGCGATATGTAAATGTCATCAAATTAAAACATTATTTCCACGAATACTGTTATCAAAGTATTGATTTCCTATCATTATCATTATTATTATTAATATTATTATTATTGTTATTATTATTATTATTATTATTATAAAAAAATCTCATAACACTCTGGCAATATTAACATTAATGTGTTTTTAAATTAATAATAATAATTATAATCTTTGTAATCAACGTATATTTCTTTTTTTTTCTTTTCTTTAAATGATCGAAAAGGTAACTGTTTGCTTTTTTTTTTTATCGTGCTAAAGCAATAAAAATTACGTAAAGGCACGATCAAACTCTTTCGTAAGTTCGATTAAAAATAATTTTTTTGTAAATATCATATTTGCCAATGAAAAATTCAATTGTTCTTTTTTTACATGAGCTAGCAATGTTTTTTTTTCGTTAGATCTTATTAGCTATGATCTTGATATGATTGATGCATGTAAATATTCTTAATAATCTGCCTGCATATTTAAGAATACCACAATCATTTTATTATCATTTTCAATTACTTCTTTTTTTATATGTTATTTAAATAGTTAAAGAGATTAACTATGCATTATTATGTAATATAATATTACGTATTCAATCGAATTTGAAATGTTAATACATGTGTATATAACGCTAATCGTTAATTCGATATCCCTTTTCTGAATATAATACAGCTAATTAAATTCTCGAGATTATTTATATGTAATTAGATATCTCTAAAATTATTTTAAATATTAAATAATAGGTCAAATTTGACAGAATTATTCCGATAATTATTCTGTCATTGTTAAAAATCATTTATTAAGACAATTATTTAAATAAAAGATACTTTGTTTATCGTTATTTGTGTTTCACACAACGAAATAAAAACAAAATATAATAATAATAATATTATAATAATAATAATATTATAATAATAATAATAATATAATAATAATAATAATAATAATAATAATAACAATAATAATAAAAAAAGGAAAAAGAATATTATGTTTTAAAAAAGTTTGGAAAAAAAATATGAACGAAGAGCATCGTACGATGATATTGATGAAATATCTATATTCATTTTTATTGTTTTAAAGTAATATTGCAACGTCAAAGGTGCTTCACAATATGTTCGTAGAGCGGTATTGTTCTCCTTTCAAAAATTGTCATTTTTTAATTTAATGATTACCGTATATGAAATTTCATATTTACGTAATACTTTTACTCGAATTGTAGGCAACGCATAATAAATAAGATACGCATTTGTAAGAATTTGAAAACTATACATTATCATATTATTATATTTAAACAATGACATGAAACTTGTATAAACAATTAGTTGAAATACTTCCTTTTGTCATTTAAAAACGATTTTTTTTTAGTTTATCTTCACACATTATTACAATGTATCTAAAACAGAAATAATTTTTGTTTATATAATTCACGTTCATATCGACAATTCAAGTAAAAGTTTCGTATTTTCGGAGTCAAAAATTTCAGTAGGGAAAATTATACAAATCGATAGTTTAATCGCTCAAATATTATTAAACTATTATATATTATATAACGGGGAGAAGATCAACAGAATCTTAAGAATACTTTAACTTTTGTTTGGTGACATTAGGAGTACATTCATGATGAGATAGTGTATCGTTCTCCATTCTTTGTCTTTCTTATATTTCTTTCCTTTCTTATTTTTTTTTCTTTTTGCATTTTGATAAATCATGAATATAATTCATATATATTCATTAGGATGTGTTCATTCGCAATCTTAAAACTTATATACTAAACAATTTCTTTTTATGGTGTTTAAACAGCATCTACGATTAATCTATGTCTTAACATTACATTAAAAATGAATAGAAAAATTGCGAACTAATTAAATTAATGCTGTTTTGTTTTTAAGACACCCGGCGACTAATGAACGTTGTCGCTAAGTAAAAAAAAATAGCAAAAAAGAAATTAATTCCATCGCTATAACGAAAATATCTGCTGGCCATTCTCATAAACCAGTATTTTGTACATAGTTCTTTAAAACGTTATTACGTTTTTCTTTTTTTTCTTTTTTTAAATTTTTTTTTCTTTTCTTTTTTCTTCTTTTTTTTTTTGTTCCATATAATTTTGATATTTTATAGAGAAGAAGAACACGAGAGAAGAACAAAACTAAGTCGTTAGAAACGATATCGGCGAGCACTTAAAATGTATAAATTACACGTATTAATAATCAACGTCTTAACTATTACGTAGGTATTCGAGCGAATATATATCTCTCGATGAAAATATTCGGAGCTTATCTCTGTAAAACAGAATTGTTTAATATTACGTTGTTTCAGGTTTATGAGCTTAGCGAATACTCCCATTATTTATTTGCCTTAGCTATAAACGTGTGATCGGTTGGAGTTTTAAGAGAATAAATAAAATAACTTTACAAATGTTAATTTTGATGAATTTCACTATATAAGAACATCATATATATATATACACATGTTATGCATTGGAAAGTCATAGTAGGGTACAGTTTTTTTTTCGCTTCTTTATAGTAGAATATGCATAGAATAGGTTTGTTACAACATATAATGATTTGGTTGGACCTAACTATAATAATCAATACTTTAATGCGTCCGCCAGCCCGACGCGACTGGTGGGATAGGAGGTGGGAGTGGAGTCGGAGGAGGAGGGAGGGAGCGTAGGTCGGGTGTCATTCATTCGGTGATTTTAGGTCCGATTCGTAATAATGGACGGGGGCAGAGAGTACACGGAGAAGGAGGAGGGGGTGGAGGAAGATGGATATTCAAGGGAGGAAAGGAGACAAAGATAGGATGAGACAATAAGAGTTCCGAAGGAGGATAAGGGGGAGGGAGAGTCTAACAGGAAATATATTTGAGTTTTTATTTTATCATAACTACCATTAGAGATCCAATGTGGTTTTCTTTTTTTCTCTTTTCGTTCTTTCTTTATTTTTCATCTTTTTTTCTTTTTATCAGTTTTTTATTATTATTATTATTATTCTTATTTATTATTATTATTATTATTATTATTATTATTATTATTATTATTATTATTATTAATCTCTTTTACCTCGTTCCTTGGTAATCTTATTCAGAATACTAAACTTTTAAGTGGCGTCATAATATTACTTTAAATTCATGATAATAAAGTCTATTCGTATGAGAGTTTAACTGCGTGTCAACGTGTCTCATACCATATATATATATATATATATATATAATATAATTTTAATAATAGTATTGTATATAATATATTTACTACTTGCATATCACAACATAAATTTTTTTCTCTCTGCTCTCTCTCTCTCACTCTTTCACTCTCACACTTACTCATTCACCCGCTCTTTTTATCTCGCTCGTTTACTTTCTCTCCCTTCTCCCTTCTCTATCTCTCTCTTTTTTTCTTTTCTCCACTAGTTTTTTTTCTTGTTTTCTTTTTGATATACGACACACTCATGTACACCACCAAACATACACGCAATTTTCTTCCATACGCGCGATTGACATATATCATTCGTACAGTGTTTTTTTTTCGCAAACACACTCATATGATTTATTTTTTTCCATCTACATAATTGTTATAACGCTGCGGTAGTCGAGTAGTGGTTGAGTTTTTAAGCATTGTAGCGTCTTTCAAGAGAGCTTTATTTATCCTTTAATTATCGAAACTCTATGTTCATTTTTTTTTCTTTGCTAATTTTTATTTTCCATCAAATGAAAGATGAGATAATAATAATGATAATTCTTTTCTCTGTCTTTCTTTTTTTCTTTCTTTCAATTTCTATCTTTATCCTTTTTTAATCTCGATCGAAACTTTTCTCACCGCAAAATGCATACTGAAGGGGGAAAGTGTTGGAACAACAACTAGTTCTTTTTCTTTTTAATTTTTTTTTCTTATTCTTGTTCTCATTTTCTTGCTTGTCTTTTTCTCATACAAGGCGACAGCATAGGATACGATCAAGATCTATACATTTTTAGATCATTTTAACTGAACAACAGCAATGCATAGTCGCGATGATCCAATGATCGATAGAGTCTGATCGAAAACAGCTATAGCACACAACACACTGGCTCCATCGAAAGACTATAAAATAAGCATTTTTTATTCAGTGCAAAAAACACCGAGCAAAGTGTACGCGTGTATGTGTATACATGTGTATGTTTATGTTTGAGGTGTATATATATGTATGCATGAACTATGTCTCGTTTTATAAATTATACACATGGCAATACGTTCTCGATAAGAAACGAAAATTAGAATTTATTATAATTTCAGAATCGTATTTCATTCTTATTTTTTCCAATAGTAACAATAACTTTCTCTATTTGGTGGATGTCATCGTGTTCGTTGCTATAGATCAATCATTGTCGCGTTATCAATAATCATTATACGATATATATCTTTTCATTCGTCTAATAATTTCACACATGAAAATGTCTTTTTTTAAATTATTTTTTTTTTTAAATTCAAAGAAATATTATTTGTCTTTCTTTCTTTTTATATTCTATCCTTGTCTATTTTAAATTCATGAAATTTTATATATCGAGTAACGTGTCAAACGTTTATGTGTACGTTTATATGTGCTTGTCTCATTTTCTTGTTCCACGCTTTCAAATTCTTTCTTTTTTTACTATTTTTTGTTAAAATTTCTTTTCTTTCCTTTTACCTTCTAACTGTCTCATTTTTTTGTCTCATTCTATTTTTTTCTACCGATCTCAACAAGTAAACGAGTAAAATTACGTAATAATTTGTGCTACATTGCTCATGAGCTCAGCCACTAGCATTTATACATCAGCATAAAACCTTAGAAATCATGGCTCAGCTCGAAGTTATTCGTGCTGGGCTCACATTTAAACACGACCTCAGAACATCCAGGGCAGCCGATTAAAGTATGCAGCAGGAGGCTGAGCAGCAACTGCTACCACCACCTTTACTTTTTTGCCTTTGATCTGAAACAAAAAGGGAAATGATTTCACATTATGTTTCTTATAATTTATATAATACGATCATGATATTAGTTATTATGAAAAAATTTACGACGSTTGTATTTTTGATTGGTTTTTATTTTATTTTATTGAAAATCGCACTACGTAAACATAAACGTGAACATTAAATGAGGTAAATAAGGAAATGTGATAATCGAGAATGATAGTACAAATATTATGTAAAATAAATAATTATAAATAAGATCAAAGCAAAATGCGTTTGAATAAAAATATAACTATTGGTAATGATTTTTGCATCGCAAATAAATGTTATCGAAATATTTTCAAATGTTTTTAAACGAGAATAAGGATATTTTTGTGAAGGATTAAAAAGGTATTTGAGATTCATTTATAACATAAGAATCAAATAATCCTAATTAGTTGTCGTTGTAGTCAAGATAGTCAGGTTGAATATACATGTACTGACCATTAGATAGGAAACTTACAAGGAATGAAAATGTTTGTCATTGTTTAAACGTATCCTATAAGTAAGTACGTAATCTAAAAACGCGTGAGAGAAACATTAGCATTGTGTAACATAATTATCTATTTTCATGACCAACAAGAAGCAACAGGTTAAGAGAAAAGAATCTTTGAGATTGCTAACATATCTCATTACTTTTGATAGTAAAGATAGTGGTAGACGAAATTACGGGTATTATTTTTTTTATTCGCGTTAAACTGCTATAAACCTCCGTTTTAATTACTCGAAATTAATCGCGGGGTTTTTAAGTTATGAGCACGCATACTTCTCGACGAAAAAAGAAAGAAAGAAAAAGAAAAAGAAAAAAAAATAAAGCCAAAAAAGACTATTGCAATCGTGACTAATTGCAATTTTATTAATGAAACGTTTAAAATTTCACGTAACAAAGGTATATATATATCTCAAGAATAAGGAAGGAGGGAGGAGGGGAAATAAATTAAAAGACGAGAAAAACGTGGGAGGTTGTTTTTTTTTTATTTCTCTCCTCTTACCTTGGGAATTAGGCTCGGGAAGATTTTCTCGTGGTACCAAATGCATCACCGTGGTTTTCCCGAAAGGAAGCCCAAGTGCACCGAGCGTGACATTGCTGTGCAGAAAACGACCCTGATAGATTAGCCGCAGGATCTCCGCTTTGGCAACAGCCTCTTCCGCCCAGTCTGAAGAAACAAAAGTATTCTTTTAGCACTGAAATACCTTTTTTGTGATCCGCATTTTCGAGCTTCCACAAGCTTAATCTTTTAAAACGTCGAATGAAGAAATTGAAAGATGCTTCGATTAAAAACTCGATAATCTTACTAAACTATTCAAAAAATAAAAAGAAAGAATCTTTTAATTTAAAAAAAAAAAAAAATCTTTTCAATAAATTACAGATCCGTTTTCTCGTTTGTTTGTTTTCTCTCTCTCTCTCTCTCTCCTAAAATCCGACCACCGATTATCAAATTTTATAATGGATTGATTGGTAATTATAAGAATGACGTATAATCGATAAGAAAAGCATCGAAAAGATTTCATTTAGTTTAAAAGAGTTAAATTTAAACTCAAGAACCATACAACATGTTCAGCTTACTACTCTCTTCTTCTTTTTCTTCTTGTTCTTCTTTGCTTTGCTAGTGATTTACGAGGATCAACGATGATTTTTCAATCCACGAAGTTGTTTGAAAGATTCTCGATACAATATAATCGACAGTAGCTTAGCTCGGTCTCATAAATCTTATGTTCCGTTTGAATTAAACCGACTACTAACGATCGCCTTTCCTATCCGGTATTCTCTCTCTATCCGGTGTGTTCTACACACAGAAGCATCTGCGGAATGTCGAAATCCAATAACAACCTACCTTCCGGCCAGTTTTCAAACACATGGTGCGCTATATCCCCCGCGGAGTCGCTCGGACTGAATAGGAACTCTTTTGTCTTACCACTGACGAGGATGAGGCGTAGATTTATCTGTAACATATCAAAAGCAACAACATGAACAAAAATTCCGAATATTTTTTGAACATTAAACTAACAAATATACTTCTATATTTTCATTAAGTAACGTACGACGTAGACATATGTGTTAAATAATCTCTCATTGTGTAAATCCACCATTCTGTAAACATTTTCTGTCGTATATCCTCGATTAATTATGTTTGATGCAAGATAGACAAAATTATTATTTATTTTTATTAGATATATATATATACAACGCGTATTTTATACATGTTAAATTAATCGAATCAAAGGTATTACTTACACATATATGTATTTTTATATTAGCATAAATAAAAACTAATAACGTTTTAGCGCCAACAGCAATGTGTCGGTAATTGTATAGTACGAAAAGTTTTAATATCAAGTTCTTTAATATTTGTATTTTTTTATTTTCTATTTGGTTTCTTTTTCTATTTTTAATCTATTACGAAAAAAAAAGTATCGATTTCATATCTACCTATCTCGCAAAAGTTATTTTTTTTTATTTCTTTTTTTCCCTTCCCAATATCATTTCAACGTCGGATGAATTTTTTCAATCTTCACGAACGATCGGATCTCTATAATAAAAAGACCGAAGGGTATATACTATTAGTATATATATATATATGTTCTTTCTTCCCCCCTCTCTCACCCTTCCTTCTCTTCTTTCTTTCTTCCTTTCTTTCTTTCTTTCTCTATTTCTGCCTCTCTACCAGTTTATCTATCTAACCAACTATCTGCGACACTTCAACACGAATCTATCGACCCGAGCACCCTTTCCGTAACTTCCATCCCTTTTCTGCGACAAACGAGTTGGCGCTTTTGGACAAGGCGCAGGGCTCTTAACCGACTTTTTTTTCTTCCTTAACCGCATATCCATCGAGTCTTTTTCTTCCTTCGTGTACTTGCGGATCACAACGTGAGGAAAGTATTTTCTCCCGCAACATCTCATATTTTTTTTTTCATATGTATTTCTTCGTCATTCTACACATAATCCTTTATGATCCTTACTAGAGGTCAATACATCACAAAAGTATTTGAAATACAATTTTTAATTGGATTTTTATCACTTACTTTTATACATCGTTGATATTATACGATGTATATATATTCTTTTTTGTTCTTTTCTTTTAAAAATGTAAAATAAATAAATAATGCAATTTTTGTTATAAATACTAATTGTAAGAGATATTTGCTTCTATTTATTTCCATTAAAAAAAGCAGGCTTTATCGGTCAATCACGTGTTAGACATAAGAAAATGATATATAAGTTCATGATATATCTAATAAAATAAAACAAATATTTTACTTTTGTGATAAAGTGTTGTTTAACACGTTAACGTGAGAGACGGGATCGTAGTTTGTATGTCATTCCTTCCGATCGATAATTTTATTATTACTATTTCTTTTTGTCTCCATTAAACCGACGATTAATTTGAATAAAAAGTTTGTACCATCAGTGGTAACAAACAATCATACATGTAACACTGGTGGATGCATCCACTGTGCATTAACCGCTTTATATTTGTTTGTATTTTATATTCTTTTATACGAATTATTTTTACTAAAAAAAATAAAAAGGAAAAAACAAAAGAGGAAGGAAAAATGCAAGTATAAAAAAGTATTAAATAAAGATCGGTATTAAAGAAATTTGTTGTCGTGTATTCATATTTATATTCTATATATTATAATATTAAATAATATTAAATTATTTATATACATATATATATATGTACATTGATAAAACTTAATCCTTAGTGCAACGGATGTTTCTTTTTTTTTTATTATTATTATTGTCCTTATTATTTAATCGTATTAAAAAGTTTTCAAATTAAGGGCGTTTTTCGTTGGTATGTACTTTGGCGAATGCGAATTCAATTATCGAACGAGAAGCAGTCGGCATAAATAATCACGGACGTCGAGTAGGAGAGACAGAGAAAGAGTGAGAGGTGGAAGAGCAAGAGGTGGAAACGGGAAAGGGAGAGGAAGACTCGATAAAAGGGTGTAGTCTGGAGGGGCTTCAGGTCGAAAGAGAGTAGAGAGGAGAAGGAGAGGGCGGTAGGGCTTTACTACGCCCAGCTCGTGACCCTTTACGGTCTTTGCGGTCGCAAGAATCCGTTGTTCGGCCGCTAAAGCGTAAATCATTGTCCTCGTCGCACGAATTATCGGCCGATGCTAAAGGCATACACACACGCACACACGCACATACACACATTCATACATGGTATACACATAGGGTCCTTCGGCTCAGCAAATGCTGCCAAACGCTTGGCCAACCCTTTAGCGAATTTGATAATGTCACCTTGGCACGATCATTCCTTTAACTTTGATTCATACTTTTTACATGGAATAATACAAAAGTCAGATAAAGGTAAAAAGAAAAAAGAAAAAAAAGAAAAGAAAATGGATGGATATTTTTCTTAAACGGTCATTTCAATGTCTTTTCACATAAATTATTACATACGTATATGTAGTAATCCGTGTTAAAACGTTATCGAGTTGAGAAAGAATAAAAAAAAGCCGTGAAATTTATTCGAATAATAAAGTCAGCAAGTATAGCTATGTCAAAGTCTATATATTAAATCGACAAGAAATTTCTTCTAACGTTTCGATTTATTCTAATATATTTCTCTTTTATGATGTAGATAAAACGATAAAGTTGCATGAATAAAGATGAGAGAAAGTAATAGGAAGAAAACGAAAAAATAAGGTAACTGTTTAAGAACTTTTCTTTATGTAATTGCATGTAAGTTCAAAACGAAACATATGGATTTTGTAAAAAAGAAAAAAAAACAAAAAGATAAGGCAAAGATTAACGAATAAAAGTTCATTTTAATGATAAAGAACTAATAATATTAATAATAATATTAACAATATTAATAATAATCATAATTCAAGTACGGGAACGCTAGTTGGATTAATTATGGAATTACAAATGATGAATAGAGATGAGAGTGAACAGATGAAAGAGATATCGAGATTGCGAGAGGAAGAAGGACAGATAGAGAGAGAGAGAGAGAGAGAGAGAGAGAGAGAAAGAGAGAGAAGAACAGATACAAAGAGAGAGAGAGAGGGAAAGAGAGAGGGAGAGAGAGAATTTCAACAGAGGATCGTTTCTGAAGAGACGATAAGTCCTCCTGAGAGTATCGAGCGCTTGTTTCCTCTTGAAGGAGACGGAAGCGAGTTGCTTTCACGATTAACCGTTATCGTTCGACGTGAACGAGCCGAATTTTAAGCGTTTGCTCGTTACACCGAAAGCGTCCCTTCGGAAGCCCAGAAGAGTATAGGAGACAGAGAGAGAAAGAGTAAGAGAGAAAGAGAGGGAAAGAGAAAATGAGAAAGTAAGGGAGAGAGAATTTATAAGAATGAGTGAGTGAGTGAGTTAGTTAGAGAAAGAGAGACAGAGGAAAAGGGAGATAGTGAGAGGGCAGACAGAAAGAGGAAGGAGATCGATGTTTAAAGTTTGGAAGTCTAGTCGTCGACAGGCCTCCCTTCGATAGCTCTTCGAAAATATAAAGAGGGATCGCTTTGACGATACTTGAACGATCTTGCTGCGAGCTTAAATGTTAAAATCGACAAACTGTAGTCTTGTAAACTACATTTATAGTAAGACCAAGTTATGCGTAGTAAATACATATATATGTATTTACGTTGATTTGTAGCATCATATTATATATATATACATAATAAAGTGTGTGAAAGAATGGAATTGGACTATGTCAAGATTCACACGTGGTAACTTACTGTATTTTGGAAGTATTGATGTATTAGAATAGACCTTAATATTCGGTCTTACACATATATATTATATATATTATTTTTAATAACTTTTCTTAGCTATTATTTATTACATATTATTTTTAGATGTTAATTAAAGTTTACGCAGTTTAGTTGTTTATATTTTGGGACACTCGGTATATATACTCGGTAAATTATTACTTGTGGATTAATGCAAATTATAAAGTTCTATTTTATTTTATATTACAATTATTTATATTATAAAATAAATCACTCAACGGGTTACGTTGGATTACTAGTACACGTCAAATTACCAAAGGCAAGCAACGTTGGCACGGTTAATAAAATGGAAGGGTGACACGTTCGTGGAAAACAAAAACCGTGTGTTGTTGACTCCAGCCAGAGGCGGTAAAAAGACGCGACCCCTTTGATAATATTGGATAAGTGTGAGGTATTCGTAGAGAAGTGACTCGTACTTGAAAAAAAAGGGAAGATAAAAAGAAGACACGTTATATTATAAAATAAATCATAAATTGAATTTACTTTTCAATTTTCTTGACTTACTATTAGGTATCATTGTCCTAATTGCCATTATAGTGAGTAAAGAAGCAAACAAAAAAAAACAATTTGAAGAATAAGAAGAAGAAGAAGAAGGTAATAAACAAACATGAAATCAACGAATTTATTTTCTTATTATGACACTTATCATCAAGCACGCTTCGTTCCACCCATTAAAATTTTTTCTTTGATTCCCTTAAAAAAAAAAAAAAAAAATAAAGAAAAAAGAGAAATTGTAACAAACGGATAAAGAATATAAAATGAGAGAAATAAAATAAAAAAGAAAAAGAAAGAGAGACGTGTGCGTGCTCTTATTGGTTAAAAAAGTCCCGAAGAGACTCAAGTGTCGTTGAATTGTGGTAACTTGCGTACAATGTTGCGTGCATAAGGCGAAGTTGCGTTATCTTCTTGTTTTGAAGTCGTGGAACCGTGGAAAGAGAAAAGGGTGTATCGTTGCCTCATGGTCCAAGAGAGAGAATCAGAGAGAAAGAGAGTGAGAGAGAGTTTTCGGAGAGTCGGTCGACCAACACGTACTTCAAAGGGATTTATTCATGCGGTAGCGTTCGATACTCTCACTCTTCTTTTTCTCCATCAGTCTACCCATCTTCTCTTTCTCTCTCTTTCTCTCTCTCTCTCTCTCTCTCTCTCTTATGGCTCTTGGCAAGTGGAGTAACACGTTGAACCGAACGCGTACTACACGACGATGCGTCGTGTTCTACGTTCGAGTCGGCTACCGTATGTTCAAAAGAGGTCTTGACTGCTTCTGACTCTCTCGTCCCTTCTCCCCTCCCATCCTTCCCTCCTACACCACTCTCTTTTCCTCTACCTCAGCTTCAGCCTCAACCTCAGACTCAGCCTCAGACTCATCCTCATTTTCATTCTCCTCTTTTCTCACCCTTTCTTCAAGCTACTCTCTTTCGGCCTAGAAACGCTTCTATACGTTTCCTGCATCGTGTATCGAGTTTTTACCCCTTTCGGTGATAACCAAGAGTTCAGGACTCTTTTACTCTTTATTTTTCTCTCTACTGCACTTCTTCCTTCTACTTGCTAAAGTTGAGTACTGTGAGATCAACCAAATGGTAGTAAAATAAATACGTCTCTTCTACTCTTTTTCACCATCCCTTTTTTCCCGAATAATAAACTCTTTTTCTTTCGAGTCGTTAAATTTTTTTTTTTAGTTATTTAGTCAGTCCCTCCTTTCGTTCAAGTACAATAGGGTTGAGATAAAAGGGTGTACGGGGTTCTTTTTTTTTTTTACTCTTAACCTTTGAATTATTCCACAGAGAATCCCCCGTTGTAAAGTCTACGCTTATGTTGCATTTGTGAGAGATTATTATATCAAATGTTTCTTGAAAGTTATTAATAAATTTTCGTTGTAGTCCCGAATGTAAATAAAGAAAAGTGAAAATAAATTTACGTAAAAAAAAAAAAAAAGAAAATTTGGCAAAGTATAATTACTCTTTTTTTTCTTTTTTACGTAGATTCACTTGAACGAACTTGTCGCGACGGTATCGATACTTTAGTTTAAAGCGACGAAGTCAAATTAGCATGAAACGCATCCGGTAACCCTAAGCTGACTATGAAAATAGCTTTTTACGATGACCCTAGTCGACAAAACCTTTGATAATAATTTCGAAGATTATGTTTGTACTGTGCATACTTTGACAGCACTTTCTTCCTTTATATACAATTCGTTGATGCGCCACGGAAATTTCACGCGTCAGCTTTGTTTCAAAATTTACATTCGCTGCAATATAGAATCGATGCAAGTTAAATATCTTTGATGTAAAAATTTCGAAGCATAGAAAAGAAAAACGAAAGGACAAAAAAGTTAAAACGGAAATTGTAAGTTAATGTTATCGCGTTGAAATCGGTTATTTTGTAAGGATAGACAAATTTTTTTCGAAATACGGGTCAATTTCGAGAAGTCAAAACCACCAAAATACACGCAAAAGCAACACGTTCCGTTCTCTTGATGATTCAACGATTAGCGGTGAATCTATTTTAAAGTAATTTTAAACCGACAATTAATGCCGTATCATATGATCATTTCTATTCGCTGAGAAAGGACGAAGCTTTGGTTGAAAGAGAGAGGGAGAGAGGGAGAGAGAGAGAGAAAGAGGGAGAGATAGAATATGTAGTTAGTGATCGAACGAGAATCATCGATCTCGCTCATGATTCAAGTTTCAAGTCCCGAATTCGAGAGGATCGATATGACCTTACCCCTCCTCCCCATTTTTCTCAATGTGTTCTCTAACGCTTTTCCAATTGCTCTAGTTCGCATCATCTCCTCGTGCACAATTCGTTTTTCGTCGAATTTTCGAGCACGCGTTTGAGGTTTTAAAACGGAATTTCGATTAATATTTTTTCTATTATTCATTTCTATGGCAAAAAAAGAAGTATTCATCGTTCAATTTTTATTCGGTTATATTTCAATTTGATAGAGATCGAAGAAAGCTTAAACGATAATAATATGATTTATTCCTTGTTTCAAAGAATTAATCTAATATAATCGTTTCAATAAATAAATCAGATTTGCGTAGATTGAAAATCGTTATTAAGTTTCATACGTAATATCGCGTTAATTATTAATAATACGTTAATGATGAACGACTTTTCTTTTAAAGATTATCTTCTTTCCGATAAATGACATTGTTTGTTAACTGATCGTATAGTTAAAGAAGTCATTGACCTCTTCTACCGGGAATCGATCAGTCTCGGTCGTTAGGTAGAAATACTTGGCACAGTTCCATCGAATTTAACAATGCGCACTTTAACTTAATTAACGCCGATGATAAATGATCGTCGTTGCAAACTAGAATTTACGTACGAATATAAAAGCTTTTTAGACTAATAAATTTACTATATAATAATGGACGAATTAAATTCGATGCAACGCGTAGACGGCAGGTACACGCTTGTTTCACACACAAACACACGCATACAAACACTTTTTCCCCCTCTCCCCCATTTAACCAGATCTCCTTTGATTTAGAATAACGATTTTTTTTTACTTCCTCAATACTATTTAATTATCTTATTACACTTTATCCTATGAAATAATCTTTCGCGAATAAATAACGTCATTATTTTTTTATCGATTTAAATGGAACTATTAGATAGTATTATAAAAATAAATATACTTCACAATAGATAACACTTATCTATGTCGTATCTATAGAAGAAAAATTTGTTCTCTCTCTCGCTCTCTCTCTTCCCCTTTTTTTCTTTTATATTGGTTTGTATCAGGAAATTAATTAACACTTTTGCGTTATCACGGTAAATTCCGAGAACTATCTCACCCTGGAAAAAAAAAAAACTTGGTTGGGTCTAATATTAACGGCGCGATTCTCCTGATTAAGGCCAGGGTTAAAACAGCTAGGCACATCATCGAGACGTTTATCGATGCAAATAGGTTAAGTACACCTGTTACTATACTATGTTCCCGACGAATCGTAATAATCGTTGAAACGTTTATTCAAGAACGCGACGTACGACGTATCATTCTCATTCGCAAATATCGTCACTTCGAGATAGTATAGTGCTTATGGATGCTGGTATACGCGTGGGCGAGCGTTGCCAAGTTACCGTACACGCAAAATGAATCGAATCTCGTGCTATCTCGTATGAATGAGCCAAAAGCTCAACGTTGATATCGATTCGATTGAAAAATTTCCTATTCCGATGATTGCAAATGATCAGAAAAAAAAGAAATCATTTTCTTCTATTCAACAAATTATTATATATATATACATAGCAATTATTTATCGGCAGTATATATCTCTTTCATTTGATTAAATTTTACCTCAAAATATCGTCAAATTTTAATTGAACATATTAATATAGAGATACGATTCTCTATTGGTTCTGATATATTTAAACAAAACAAGAATAACAAGACTAACTCACTTGTATTATTACAATTATTTCACATATGATTTTCGTGAAATTTACTTAACAACCGTTATAGAGATTAATTGTTAAATAAATTCTGTTAACATGCGTGTTACGTTATACTCCACTTCTTCCCATACATGATGATCGTTATCATCATCATATCGTTATTAGTATTATTATTATTATTATTATTATTAGTAATATTATTAATATTAATGTATTAACATTGGATTATTATAACTTTCTTTTCTTTATTAGCCCATGTTCTTTTTCTTCTTCTTTTAAAAATTTCTCTTAAGAATTTTAATAAGATCATTGATATATAATAAAATCATATATATATATATATATATATTTTTTTTTAAAGTGTTCATCGACGAGGCGTTCCATTTCATAGGATATGCATTATTTAAATATATATATAAATAATTTCTAAATTTTTCTAACTTTTTTCTTTTTTAATCGAAGTCTCGTAAAAGCTAAGAAACGATTCATTGTTCCTGTTACATCGCAGCCGACGTCAATGGTGCTTCCTGTAAATCTAAAAGCGGTTTTTCGCGTCTTCTTCTATCGCTTAAGTGGCTGTTCCATTTAAGCTACGAGCTAAGCTAAAGTGTAGGCGCGAACCGATCTCTTCAAGGGAAAAAATTTATATTTCGATCATCTTTCACGAAGAAAATGATTTTCTTTATTGAAGTAAGTAATAGAAAATTTATAATTGTACAAAAAGTATAATTGTACAAAATTGTACAAAAAGTATAATTGTACAAAATTGTACAAAAAGAAAAAAAGAAAACAATTAAATAACATGAAATAAAAATAGTATTTCGAAGTAATAATTATTCATAATTTTATCGTCGTACGATGAGATATACAACATAGGAAATAAAAATATTATCCGTTTCTTTTTTTCTTTTCAAAATATGCAAACGGAAAAATGAGATAATATATAAAGCGAGTAATAATATATTTCCAATTATTAACTAGTATGAAATGAATATATTTCATTTGCTCGACCCGCGTTTAAACGGTATCGCTATTAAAAATGAATACTATTTTTTCTTCTTTTTTTTTTTTTAAACGATAACTTATCACCGTTGCAAACCGCAGTTATCATCATCGTCTTCCCTAATAAAGGAGATCGCTTGAACGGCTGCTTTTCTAAGAATTCATATGAAGAGGGAACACGGTTCATTTATAGAACATAAAAGCTTATAGACTGTCACACTTTGGCTTTTTACGATTTTACTCATTCTAGATAAATAATGATAAAGATTTTTCTCATTAACTTAATGTCCTCTCGAGGAAAAATTATTTTCTATTTCATTATTTTTTCTTTTCTTTTCTTTCTTTTCCCTTTTTTTATTATAATTCGACCACTCGTCAACGTCACGATTAAAAAGAATGAAACAA
Organism: Polistes dominula; assembly: GCF_001465965.1. The sequence continues at coordinate 3,867,097 of NW_015148972.1, read as the reverse complement.
TACAATTATTTGATCAACAGAAAATAATTTTGATCATTTTCTTGTCGAAACGAAAAATAATTAATACGAAATTGGAAATGTTGCATTGTTTTGCATTTACATCGTGTAGCATTGTTTGATATTTTTTCTTCTTCTCGAAATTAGAGTAACGATTATGGTCGAGCGTATACATTTGAGTGTTTTTTGTTTGTTTGTGAAAGGTCTATTGTTTCGAATATTAAAAGAAACATCGATTGTTGTAGCTTTCCTTTAAATGAAAAAAATATTGTTTACTATTTGTATCGTCAAACAAACTTGTCTTACCACATTTTCAATTTAAATATTTTAATACATTTCATACTTACAAAGTTTCTAATTTAATTTTTTATGTAAAAAATAAGCAAATGTATTAATTTCACAGAAAATATTACAATTTCGATGAAAAATTTGCCTTCTAACGATGTTGAAAAAAAACTTATAAAGGATTATAGATGTTCTTCGAAATAGAAATAATTTTTTCCCCATTACGAGTGATTTCATTAATTCACCTTGCAATGAATTTTTCGAAATTAATGTCACTGTATTTATTATCCTTCTCAACGATATATTTGTTTTTTTGTAACTAGGTTTGAAAAAAAATCCTCTTTATAAATAAATTATCATCATGCATCATCCGAGATAAGTAAATGGACGATAAATATTTTTAAATGTCGTCATATTAACGAAACAAACCGAAATAAAAACGAATATATGTTTATTCGATTACGTTGTAAATATAAAAAGATAAGCTTCCATAAATAAATGAATTTTATTCAAAGAACAATAAGGATCATATCAGCGAAAGTTTAAAAAAAAGACGATAAGAAAATAATAATAATAATTATTATTATTATCTTGTTTTTTCTTTTCTCTATTTAATCGATCTCCCGAGAAGAACAACATTCGATTCTTTCGATAATCTCACGACAAGATATATCTTCATACGTATTACACTTTCACTACTTTCACCTTGTAGGAGAAAGGATTAGAGTTCTCAAATTAAAGAGAATAATCATCTTGAGTTAGTAAAGTAATTCGATATCTCAGAGTCTAAAGATACATTTAAACGATAAGATTTACACGGAAAAAGAGATGAGTTGTGTGTGTGTGTGTCTCTTATTCTCCTTTCCCTTTTTTCTTTTCTATGTTTCAAGTCGTTAAGAAAATGACTAGAATTCGATTGGGTAATCAAAATGACACGACTCCTTCACGATTTACTAAGGTAAATAGATTAGACAATTAAGAGTATGAAATGTCCGATTTAGAACTGAAAGTAATCGGAATAATCTGACATTTCATGCTTAATGTCCTAATAATTAGAATTAACTGGTAATCACGCGTGACGTTCGTAGGTCGTAACGAATCGTTCTCTCTTCCAAATGAATTCGAAATTATTTTCCCTTCCTAATACGCTCGGGCGAGCGAGAATTCGAATAATCTTCGGACGAGTTTAATGAGGAAGTCGTCGTCGTCATCATCGTCGTCGTCTTTTAACGTAAAGACAAGTGGATTAAGATGTCGAGGATCTTTGAACATCTTTCGTAATTTATCACGATGAGTGTTCGAAACAAAGGAAGATTAGAATAGAAAACGAGAGAAAAGGATCAATTCTAAGTACCTATTATTACAATAGATTTAAACATGACATGCGAATATGTTCTTCCTTCATAATTAAATAACTTTATTCATTGTATTTAATTAGTTCTTATATATACAGGTAGCACTTCTATAATACGGCATCTTATAACACGGTTTCGCTATAACACGATTCATAAATTGCGAGAACCCTCCTACAACACGGCATTCTATAATACGGTTTCCTTTAAAAAAAGCTTTGTACTCCTACAGCTGCGGCAAGGCTTGCCGTCTTAAAGATACAGTGTTGCGGAAAGTATTTCTTTTTATCTCCACGGCCTGAAAACAAAAGTTTTTGGCTCATGGCTTTGGATCTCATACAACACGGTTTTACACAACACGGCATTTTCTAGGAACCTATCTACCATGTTATAGGAGGGCTGCATGTATATGTGAATTTATTTACAATAAATAACTGAAATATTAGTAACATTGGTATCAATTTTCTTATTAAGAGACAAATTAAAATTTTACATATAATTAAAAAATATACAAGAATGATAATTATATTTCTGTATATTTCGTTTTAGATATGAATACTTTTGCGAGATCAATTTTGTTTATAATTTAACTATGTAAAATTATATTTCTCTTAATTGTAAGAATAAAATATTTCTTTGCAATCAAATTGATATCAATATGAAAGTTTAATAATCTTCAAATAGGTTTCTGCGGATAGAAATTGTGAAAGTTTGCATTAAGAGTAAATATAAATTATTACAAATTTACAGTGGAGACTATTACGAATATTCCTGTGAATCACTGTACAGTTTGTAGTTATACATTTTTGTTTTTTCTCATTCTCTTCCATTATCTTCATTCGAGCTCTTAATATATTTATGGTTTCATTCAATTAATGAGAATTATATTCGATTTAATTGAAATTACAATGAATACCGTCGAGAAGTACTTATCAATTAATTGTTAACCGTAGTAACATCGTATTAGATCTCCACATTTTCGAATAATGATAATGATACTTCGAATTACAAAGTGACACGTATGAAGAAAAAATCATGTTAGTGGGGTGAAGTGTTTTTTCTTGTAATGGAATAAGTGAAATAATTCTTTCCAGCACGTATAGCAACTTTTATTTATTACTGATTGATAGTGCCAACGTCGAAAACGGAAGCGGTGGTCCGTAAAAAGGGAAGATAGAAAAGGAGTAAGAGTAGGAAAAGGAAGGCAAAGATGTAACGGAAGTGGGCTAAGCTTTGCGATAGTTTTACCTTGATACCGTGAACGCGCGTCACGATGTCGAGGCTACGAGAGTTGGGATCGACTAACCGGGTCATTGGGGCATTCGGGCGGCAAAACCGAGTGCATTCGTGCGCACTTACATCCATACGTCCTCTGAGAGAGAAAGAGAGAAGGTTGTATACGCGACTAAAATCGAATTCAATTCCACAGAACTTGAATTCCCATGTCGTATGTACATGTTTACACGCATACAAATAACATTTCTTTTCTTTATTTAATTTTCAAATAAAATAATAATGCATCGTTTTTCATTCCAAGAATCTAATTCTCGTACGGTTGGAAACGAAAAAACTTGCTACTACAATTTTCAATTTATAATATATATTAATACTTTTAATATTAGTAATATTTATTATTATATATTGCTATTACTATATTCAATTATTCTATCAATACTAATTTAAAAAGTTATGTAAATTTAAGTAATGAAATCAAGATTAGTTCGACGTATCGATTTTAAATTATATATATATATATATAATTCTTGGATAATAACTATTCTAATATAAGTAGAGTGCATTAGAGTATTAAAATAATTGTTAATTAAACGAAAGAAATGTGTATTGATGTTTAAAAGCACTGTGTATTTGTTCGGAGCACCGTTTTCCTCGAAATTCACCTACATACTGACACGTTATCCTCTATCAAAATAATTTTATTAAATTTGTTTATATGACTTACCGAACGTTGAGCATTTGTGCAACGGTAATAATATTTCTAATAAAAAGAATTTATAAGATTTTAACGTTTAAATTTTAGCACTTTTACAGTGTATCATATATAGCATAAAAATATTGAATGGTTTTTTTTAAAACATCACGTATATATATAATAACAAGCTAGAGTTTATTATTGTAATATATATTTTGTATCTTATTATCGGTTAATGATTTCGATACCATACACGCAACAACACAACGAATGGTTGATAACTTTCTTCCTATTTCGTGTCCTTCGAATGAATCTAACAAAAAATAAATACCACTGTAGTAATTTCGAATGCCCTTCGAATAAATTTCGAGCTAATCGAAAAAGAAGGAAGTGAAAGGAGAAAAAAGGAGAGGAATTTGGTATGAAGAATGAACGAACCATGGACGATTATTTTTATGTTTGGTTTCTTTCTATCCACGATCATTGATTCTATCGTTTCGTTTCACTTATTCGATGATCCTAGCGATTCGAACCATGCAAATTTGTTCGTGTTTTAACCTGTCTCCTCTCTATGCCCGTTCTCCATGAGAGAACGAGGGAGAGAGAGGGAGAGGGAGAGGGAGAAGGAGAGGGAGAGAATTGACACGAACAATCCTTTGATCTTCGTCCGTCCGATGTCCGTTTCGTCGAGATACACGAGCGATACCGGGCTTGGCCGATTGTAATTGGCGAATACTAATGAACCAACTGGCTATTTGTGGTCCTGATCGACTCTTGTGTTTTGTGCCTTTAATTATACGCTGTTTAGGAGCAAAATTACGGACAGATACATGTATGGTAGTTAATTTTGAGATTATGATTGTAGGATCAAATCGACTACGCGTACGTGTAGTTTGTCTGAAATTACGTTTGATATTTTATACGTAGGACGTTGCACTTTTAATCGATAACACCCGAGAAGAAAACAAATTAAATAATACGATATATTCGATGTTATAGTTTTTTTTCATATTTTAATTGTATGCTATAAAATTGAGATTATTACCTTCTTGAAATTTTCTTATTATTATAGATTTTGTAAAATTGTATTATATTTTGTTTTTTTCTTCTTTTTCTTAACTATAAATCTATGGATGAGTATTTGTTTAAAAAATATTTTATTGTTTTCCCTGAGCATAATGTATCACGCATAATCGGTTGCATTATCTTTTTTTATTTAGAATAGTATTTTATTCAATAACTATTTTAATTGGTATCACGTAATCAGGTCAAGTTGATCCTCTGTATCGATGATCATAAAGCCCATAAGGTATAGCGATTAAATACGATTAAATATATATATATATATATATACACATATACATTTGGCTCGTTAAAAAGGAAATTAGCAAACTGTAGTATTCGCAACTGTTCGCGAACCGACAAAATAATTATCCGATTTAATGGGAAACGTAATTGATTTTTGTATGATGGACGCTAGTCCTATTGTCCCTATCTACCGATTATTTTCGTACGTTTTATCGCGAACTATATATATATATATATATATATTAGGTGAAGTACAAAGTTTTTTTTCTATTTTAATACAAAAACGAAACAAATTCTTCTTTTCATATTCTCAAAATATGTTTTACAATTGTTTCGTGATTGATTTTTTTAATTCCTTGCCTATATCACTATTGCATCGAATATTGTGTCTACATTCCAAATTTTTATATTGAAAATCTTTGGACCAGCTTTATGTCACGCGTACTAATATCACAAATCTTTTTACTAGTTTTACTCGCATTCTATCCATTTTTTTTTATAACAAAATTTTCAAATCTATCGAATTTTTTCTTTTTTTTTCTTTTTTTTTATTGTTCATTCATTTTCAAGACACAATAACTTTTTCACCAAATCAATATACTTCAATTTTCAAATTCATCAAATTGATTTATTAAAATTTTTCATTACTTCTTTTCTTTATCTCTTTCCTGAGATCATCAAATTAACCTTCTCTTTGAACCATATAACACGGTGTACGATGATTCGTATTAACGTTCATAATTTACGTAATCAACGTTAAGTTTTCATCATTCTTAACGATATCTTAATATCGTGAAACGCCAACATAAAAGTATATTAATTTTATTTCTTATTAACCAAAAAATAATAAATAATTAGCAATAACGTGAATCTACATGTACGTAGACAAAAAAAAATATATATATATATATATCAGTACGATATAATTAATGCCATTATTCCCACTACAGTAATAAATGCTGTTAGATTAATTCTGAACCGCTAACAAGTATGTATGTGGTCACATAATCGTGAAATAATGAAAAGAACGAAAAAGAAAGAGAGAAAGGGAGAGAATGAAAGAGAAAAAGAATCAAATTTCACGAGGTAAATTTTAAGTGACGCGTACATTCATGAATTGCTTTGAAATATTTCGCGGTATGCCTCAATGTAACGTGAGCTCTAGTAAATTTACTGAACGCAAAAGTAGAATAAGGGAAAAAGCAAGAAAAAAGAAAGAAAGAAAAAAGATATTATATCTACGTCAAAAGTAATATTTCATTGCATCGAAAAACACTGACTCTTTCTAATTCGTGTTCCATGTCCCAAATAACAAACGTAAGTTATTAACGCCGAACAATACTAAAAATGTATAAATATATATACATATATTTTCACACAAAATGTCTAAATATTTAGATATACGCATAGATTTATTAACATTTTTTAAATATATTTTTACTTATATTGATAAGTACATAAAAATATCTTTATTATTTTAAAACTTTAATTAGTTGAATAATTAAAGAGTCACATGATTTAATGAATAAATTTGATAAACAAAGAATTTCGAATGATTGGTAAAAGTTAATCGTAATTATAAGAGTAAAAGTCTTTAGAATGTTGTTGCAAATAACAATTGTTTCACGTGACTTGTCAGGGACATTACCAAAATGGTCCCGCCGATCAAGGCCACGTAAGAAAGGAGGGTTCGCTCATAAATGATTGAAACGGGCATAAATAACGTCGTTAAAGAGAAGTCGGTGATCGGTATCGCGATGAAACCAGCAGCAACAATGACGGTGGTGGGTAGCCATAGGATGGACCGATCAATCGGTTGAATTTATTGGCGGTTATTTACATGCTATGCGGATGACGATAGTACGCCGCGAGCATCCGTAAACGACGAATAAAAACGAAGGAAGACATCGTACACCGTACATACATAAATACGAGCTGTTTAAAGACAAAACTTCGATGCAAAATTGCGACTCATTGTTTTCACGTTCGTGTATGTGGATGTGAATGTGTGTATACGTTTTTATATGTTGCATACACAAGAAAATTGCGTTGGGGAACTTCGAAGCTAGCCTAAACGAAAGACAATGAAAAATTGATGACACTATACTATTGGGAAAGGATTAGAGAAAGATGACATGATTTTTTAATCATATCTTTCAGACAAAGAGAGAGAAAAACGTTTTTTAATGTACGACAATAACATCATACGCATATTATGATAATAAATATGTACTTATATACGAATATATGTACTTCTTGTATTTGTATTTTTTTTTCATATTTATTTTTTTATATAATTCGAATTGCTATTCGTTTTTTTTTTTTAAATATATTATTCATGTCGAGTGAGTAATTACTTCTAACACAACCCTATCAGGAAAATTGCTTTCTTATATATATATATATATTTTCTGTGGCAGAATCATCCAAAAAGGAAGAAGTAAAAGGAGAAAAAATATGAAACTAAAAAAAGAAGAGCAGAAAGGTTATTGAGTTAAAGAAAGGGATAGATAAAAAGGAATGAAAGGTATGACAGAACGGTGAAAACTTTTAACGTGTCATAAGATAATAACGGGGTAAAACATATTTGATAAAAAGATTTTTCCGACGTACCATCGGATCAAATTTCTTTAGTAAAAGCTTTGTTCAATAGTTGGATATCATTATATCCGGGTAAAGTGTATTGAAATGAGAAAAAAATAAAATAAGCTGATTCTATGTACAATCGGAAATTAAAAAACAAATTAATACCATTGCAAAATGTTCTATATAGAAATATCAATTAAAACGAATTAATCGGAATGTGTGTTTTTCATTAGAAAAAAAAAAATTCCGATCATTAAAAATGAATAATGAATAAACAACGATAAACACGATCCATTTTCCGTTTATTTCAAATCAATATTTTATTCGCGAATGAATGATATACTATACATTTCTAATAACTCTGAAAATGAGTAGTTTGATCGTATATTCCTCTTATATACTATAGACAATCGTATAAGAAAAAAAGCGAAAAAAAGAACCGAACAATTAATGGAATATTAATTTGATATTGTTTAGTTTATTAAACTCTGTACCTTTGAGAAAATGAAATTTAATAAAATTTCATATTCAAACGTTTTCTAATAATATTAAAAATGCAATTGTTCTTTGAGATATCAAAGCATTTTTATTAATAATTTTCAACAAAAAGAAAAAAGAAAAAAATAGAGAAAAAAAAACGAAAAAGCCGAAAAGAAAAAGATTAACGTTTCACAAAAGTAACATGTTTTATTTTATGTACAAACGCAAAGAGAAACTTTCACTGATTGTAAACCGTAGAACATAATCGTTTACCAACGTCTTACGCAAGTTCTCGCGTGAGATAGATTGTTACGATTGTAGAATAATTAATTTTGTGCACTTCCACCACACTGGACTTGAACTTTCCAGAAACAAAACGTATTATTTTTCTTTTGTTTCTCAAGGATGATATGCGTTTTCTAAAATCTTCTTTCTTTTCGCTATTGACTACTGCAGCCAGGACTGCTGCACTATTCGTTAAAGTTTTTTATTTCTTATATACACGAACTTCCGGTAATTGTAAAAAGTACTGTAATTATTGTCTTGTTTAATTCACAAACGAAAGTCTCATGTGAAAATTCTATAAAATCATATAACATTTTACACGATAATATTTCACGATAAAGAAACATCATTAATTTTAATTATATACCCCAATAATAATAGTAATAATAATAATAATAATAATAATAATAATAATAATAATAATAATAATAATAATAATAATAATAATAATAATAATAATAATNTAATAATAATAATAATAATAATAATAATAATAATAATAATAATAATAATAATAATAATAATATACGATGATTGATATTTATAAATTAACAAAAAAAAAAAAAATAAAAAAAAGACGAGACTAACTATAAGGAACAAACAAACAAAAAAAAAAGTTCATTTAGAAAGATTCTATTCGATCTCAATGTCTTTCCTTCTTTTAAGAAAAAAAATAAAAAAGAAAAGAGGTTCGTTGAGGAGTATATAGGAAAAGTTGCTTATACGTTGAAGTCTGTCTACTTGTGACCTCGCGTTTTCCTTTAGTAGTTAAAGGTGTTTTGAAGACGCTAGAATGGCGGTTTGTCTCTCTTTCTCTTTTGCATACATAGAGATACGTAAGTAAGAAAGAGACAGCAATGTTGTTACTACTACTACTACTACTACTACTAACACTATTACACACATACAAAGGCACACACAAACGCGCGCGCGTCTCCTACATATTTTCAAAGATAGGTCATTGAGATACGAAAAATTATTCAGACGAAAGTCAAGAGGAAAAAGTATAATAAAAAATAGAAAAAAGAAAGGAAAGGAAGTAAAGAAAAAGGAAAAACTGACAGTTGGAGATAAGAACAAAACCCTTATTTCTATCTCCTTCTTTCACTTTCTTTATTTCTCTCTCTTTCTCTAGAGAATCTTCGTCTCTTTCATTCGAGTCTTGTGGATCCGTCACGATCTTCTGTTTATCGTCGCACCGGGACACACCAAGATAACCACTTCTTCGAGACTCCAAAGTCGACACATTCGAGAGTCTCCTCCTGGTTTTTTCTCGATGAAGAGAAGAAAAAAAATTTAGGAAAGGAAATAAAAGTTACGCTCTAAGATCTTACCTAGAAGAAATTTGCATCTTGATATAAGCGATCGTGTTGTTGTTGTCGATGTTATCTATCTATCTATCTATCTATTTATCTATCTATTTATCTATCTATTTATCTATCTATTTATCTATTTATCTATTTATCTATCTATCTATCTATCTATCTATCTATCTATCTATCTATCTATCTATCTATCTATCTATCT
>NW_015148972.1:3820897-3856247 GCF_001465965.1 Polistes dominula | reverse complement strand
TCTATCTATCTATCTATCTATCTATCTATCTATCTATCTATCTATCTATCTATCTATCTATCTATCTATCTATCTATCTATCTATCTATCTATCTCTTTTTATTTAAAACAAAAAAAAGAAATATTTATTCCTTAAAATGTTTACTGTACGTAGATCTTAGAAAATACCAAGTCAAAAGAGAGAGTCACTGTTCTGTTCTAGAAACTTACTACTACTGCGACTACTACCACTATCCACCCCCGTATTTTAACAAATTCATTTTCCTCTTCCTGTAATTCACAAGAGAACGTAAATATACATATATGATATGGTTTCCACTTGGGCGATTCTTTATCTTATTTGTTGTGTCGTTGGAAGCCTCTCTCTCTCTGTTCGATGGTACAATTATTGTCTTCTGTATTATAGCAAGCTACATATGACACCAAAGTAATGTCTGTTGGTTCCCTAAGCTCTTAACAAACTTACTTAGTTCTCGTAACAGGTGACGCGTGGTTAATATAAAATACATTTAAAGTGGAAACACACCCCGAGAGTCAGTCCACCAGTTTGCCTTCGAACGAGATCTGGGTCAAGTCTGGGTCAGCTGTATTCTAAACTTCCTGTATAACAGTATAAGAGTCGAGGTATATCCCGACTACGAGAATACTATTTCAAATATTTCCTTCCTTTGTACCATTTGATCTTAACAACCGAGATGGGTGATAAAAGAAAATAGAGAAAGAAAATGAAATAAAGAAATAAAGTCATTTTTTTATGGTAAGAATTCGTAACGTTATTTACTAACCATAAGGATTAACGCATACCTATTTCGAGGATAAACGTGTTACGATACACGTTAGTGCTTGTTAAAGCTCGTTTAATAACTTTGACCGATACGCATTACAGATAACAACGACAAATAGCGACGAATTAACGAGCGTAAAATCGAACTCTTCCGTTCTCAGCTTGCTTGGTGTTGTTACATCTTCTATTCGCATTGATAATGATACCATTCGTTCGTAATGTCGCGCTAATTATACCGCGAAAACGTTTATTGAAAATCGTCGTTTACAATTTTTGATTATTATTCGACGATCGACAATCGACAATCTTTTATTCGTTAATTACGCACAAACTTAATCACGAATGATCTTGACCATTTTATATCTTTCATTTCTTTTTTGTTTTTTTTTTGTTTTTCCATTGGAAAAAAGAAACCTTCCTATTTCGTTGTGAGGGACAAATTTCAAATAAAATTACGAAAGAAATCGATGATCGACGTATACATCATCATCTCTACGGATATTCTCTCATCCTGCTTTCGTCGTCTTTTATAAATCGAAAGTCCTTTCCTCATTCGTAATTTTGAAGAGGCTTATATCTTGCGGACAAAATGGCCGTTCCGTATGTATGAGACGGATCACAAGGTTTTTCCAGCCAATTTTCTCGAAAAACAATTTAATTTCCTACCCTGTTGTCAAATTTTCTTTCGCTGAAATTTCATCTCATACAGATCGAGCATTGAAACTCGTAAAAACCAACGAAGAATTTGATTCGATAAAAATTGTAACTACTATTATTATTATTATTATTATGATTATTATTATTAAAATGCAGGTAAATAAAATATGTAATTATAATAATAATTCGTAAAATTACGAAAAAATAACTATATAATGAACTACAATAACTTTATATGAATTCAAATGCATTCGCTGATTCACTTTAAACACTATCTTTTTCTCCTAAACTTCACTTAGGTTACTTTCGAAAGTAGCAGCTTGTGATCCAAAGAAATCCCCGATTAGCCTAAATAAAATCGGGGATTGTCGAGACTCACCCAAGCCGATGGGAAAATTCGTGGCAAGACTGTGGAGTACTTTTTTTTCGATGGACAAAATGATTTTGAAAGCTTTCTCTATTCTAAAAACCCTTTGAGATTAAGAGTAGCCGTCGATATTGAGAATAGAAAAGAAAGAGAGAAAGAGAGAAAGAGAGAAGATGACGATAAAAAAAAAGTAGGAATAGGGAAGACTACTTGGCTGTGACCGCATCGTATTCACGCCGGTTTGACCAACACGGCGATACATCGACAATATTCCCTTGGTATTTCATGGTATATCCCATAGCATCCCGTATCGTTTGCTGGCAGAGCCTTGGAAGCGTACACTAACCTCGTCGTTCCCCTTCTATTTTTCTCTTTCGATACCCCTCCTCCTCCTCCTCCTTCAATCTCTCTCTTTTCTGTCTCTCTTCCTCTTTTTCTTTCCCTTACTCATTCCATGGTGTTCCATCGTGCATCTCGTCTATCCCATCTCTTCCATCCCTGACCTCGACTTTTGTCTTGATCTCTTTCCCACCTCTTCTCAACGTGTTCTTTCTTTTACATTACACTTTTTCATCATCTTCTACTCACATATACACATACACTTATATTCTGTCTCTCTCTATCTCTCAATACTAATTCGTTCCAGAAGAAATTCCATAAGTTCGATGTGATGAAAACGTATGTATATACATACATTTATACATGTTAAAAAAACTTTTTGGTGAGATCTCATTAGAATATGAATACCCGTGAAAGGACAACACGTTAATGGAAAGATCGTAATATTTAAAGTTCGTTTTATTTTTTATCATATCTAAATAAATCTCTTCTTTTTTACGGACCACCAATCATCTCGATTCACAGTTTCCATTATTCCCATTTCCCCCATTATAGCAGTATATGAATATCTACACACGCACACACACATACACAACATATAAAGAGCTGTACAAGTATATATACCTTTAGGAGCAGGTAGACCAAGATAAAATCTTTCCCTTTCTCTAAATCGATGTTCTCTCTCTGTCTGTCTGTCTCTCTCTCTCTCTCTCTCTCTCTCTCTCTCTCTCTCTCTCAACGATATAACAGTCTTCTACTTCTTCTTTTACTTCTACTCCTACTTCTTCCCTTTTAATCGACTTCGTTCACGAAGAAACTCATTCGCTTCGATGATTGTCGCTCTTTTCTAGCCTTTACGCGCGAGCGGCTTTTCACAGGAGAGAAGTCCTTCTGTTTTATCAAGGAATTTTTTTTTTACATCTTTTTCTTCTCGTCCTCTTTTTCTTCTGCACCGTCCATCCATTCATTCATCCATCCATCTATCTATGCATCTAACCATCCTACAGTACTTCGTACTATGAAATCATGATTGTTCTCCTTCTTGCCTACCTCTTAACGAGTCTTGATTCTACATCGAACCGAGTAAAGCTTCCTTGAGTAGTCTCAATTCGTCCTTATTGCAATTACACGAAAGACGACGAAGTGGTGGTGATGGTGGTGGAAGAAGAGAAAGAGTAGAAAGAGGAGGGAAAAAAGGAGGAGTAAAGGTTCTGCTTCATCTCAAGTCTTCTTCTTTTCCTTTCATCATTTCGATAAGAGTTATTTAATATTTTACTTTTCTATATCGTCACACTATCGACGATAGGTCATCCTCGATTTTAAGTAGTGACAAGAAAGTAAAAAAAAAGATCTCTCTTATTCTTTTTCTTTCTTTCTTTCTACGTAGCATACATACATACATACATACATACACACACACACACACACACACGCGCGCGCGCGCGCGCTTTCCTTTCTCGTTCATTCTCGCGAAAGAGCACCACACGGTTATGCTCCATTCGATGATTATACTCCCTTTCATTCGGGGACGAGCATTCACCGAATGTCTCCTTTATACTTTACTCGTTCAACTTCATACGAAGTACGACCGAAACGAATTACCTTTTCCTGACTATTCTCTCTCTCTCTCTCTCTCTCTCTCTCTCTCTCATTCTCTTTCTCTCTTTTATTCTTTCTTTCTTTCTTATTCGTCCCTATCTCATCATCGTTTCGCTTCCATCGTGATTCACGAAACGAGATCCTGAATCGGCAAGAAGACCCCTGAGTTAAGTTTTTCATGACCTCGGGAAAGAAACATGTTCCTGTATTTTTACTCTTCTTACTATTATACTTTCGTTGTTATTATTGTTCCACGATATATATTTTTCTTCGTTTATTTTTTTTTAGAAAGAAAAGGTCCACTCAATGTAAGGGTTTGTGTTTTCGGGTGTCGGGTGAAGAGAGGTACGAATGTAGGAAAAAGAAAACAGGGAAAAAAATGGGGAAGTGAGACCACGTGTAAGAGAAACGAATGTAAAAAAAAAAAAAAAAGAAATGAAGTAAAGGGAAAAGAAAAGAGAAAGAGAAAAAGAAAGAGAAAAAGAAAGAGAGAGAGAGAGAGAGAGAGAGAGAGAGAAATAAAAAAAGAGTAAAGGCAGGCAGCTTTCGTAGAAATTACGACGAAATACCGGCTAAGATAACGACCAGGCATTGTTCGTGGAAACGAAGGGAGAGAATAAGGCCCTCTTCTTCTCTCCTTTACTACGCCCTTCTTCTACCTCGAGATATCTGCCCTTGAATGGAGAAGGCTAAAGATCGACACGAGGCGCGCGTTCCACGCTTAACTTCAACGTGCTCGGTCACGCTGCCTACGTGACACAATTTTGCAATGTAGGCGATCCCTTTCGAAAGAGTAGGAAAGAGAAATGAAACAAGAAAAAACGGGGAAGAAAAGTAGAGGGGAAAAGAAAAAAAAAGAATCAAAGTGGAATGGGGGAATTTATGAAGGGTATAAAATCCGAATTACTCTTTTTCTTTTTCTCTTTTCTTTCTCTTTTAAAATTTGTATATTTTTGTTGAATATTTCATCGATAATTCGTTCATTCGATATTTGCAAAATAAATCGTAGTTCATCATTGGATACTTTAAAGTGGTTAATAAAGAATAAATAATTATAATAGAAAAATTAAATTGAGGTTTAAAAATGTTTCATATTAAAAATTATTTTTTATAATTAGTATCACGCATTAATTCTTACCTAAATAAAAAAAACAAAAAAAAAACAAACAAATTTGTAATTTATAAATGATAAATTCCTTTAAATTCTGTGTACTATTCTTTTTTTTTTTCAAGCGGCTTATCGAACAACGTTAAATGGAAATATGTCAATAATGACACTGTCTACCTTATTCTGTTCATTTGTGGTGCTTCTTTGGTCGAATTATCAGACGTTTTATCGAGTTTTACATTTCAAGGCTGACTTCGTTACTGTTATACTCTTACCTCAGCTAGGCCTTCCACCGATCTTTTTTTTTTTAATTTTGTACAACTGTAATAGTCCATGGGAATATTCATTGTACCTTCAAACATGACATATATAATTAGCCGTTTGCTACAAAACACGGATTGAAATTTCACTTAGATATATTTTCCTTTAGCTGCAGTAGTGTAATAGTCTACAATAGCGTTGCTGTGTGTGTCCCTGAAGCCAGTCAGTATAATTTGACCTAACACCACCCTGATCTTCATTTTTACAGAATAACAGAGTATATTTTTTTTCTTATTTACAATTAATATCGACCAAACCAGATGTCAATATCAGTTGTGAAATTGGATCCTATGAAGATGCAATAAATAATTCATTTGATAATGCATTATCAGTTGTCTGCGCAAATATTGTAGTATGCATGGTTTGCATCGAGACTGGGTACAGAAAGATCAATTTTTCAAAATTTGAACCAAATCTGATTCTTCTCTCTGGAAGATTTGAAATCCTCGTGTACGTGTGAGAGGCCTGCATTCATAAAATGCAGTGTGCATCGAAAAAACTTATTTTTCGTGTATCTGTACGATGAATATCACCCTAAAAAATGTATCGTTTAATTTTTGTTATTTATTGTATATATATTATTTATTTTATAATTCTATTACTTGCGTAATATTGTTGATTTCTTAATAAAATTAATAACGTTAGTAAACGAAAAAATTCACACGGCCTATAATACAAATGCACCCTTTTTTTAAATTATACTCCCCATAAAATTATAATATAAGATTTTCTAGAAAAAAAAAAATTTATTAGGCTTACTTCACAATAAGGAAAAAAAGAATTAGAACAAAAGTCAGGAAAGAAAGAAAAACATACTTTTCCTTGTCGAGATAAGATATAGATATCTGTGACTTCAGGAGTACACACAGCACTGCTATTGTAGACTACCACACTACTACATCTAAAGGAATATATATCTATGTGAAATCTTAATTCACGTTTTTTAGCAAACGACTGAATATATATGCTATGTTTAAAGGCACAACGAATATTTTCATAGACTACAAGTGTGCAAAATATGATAAAAAAATCGAAGGGAAGCCTATTTGACCATTCCTTGATTAGCAAAACGCAGAGGAAGCAGTTTGATATTAAAAAAAAAAAAAAAGTAAACCTAACGTAAACGTGTAAATTTGAGATTTTGAAATAGAGATTTTTTCGGGTTCGAACGGGTTTTCGAAAGTCTCGAAGGTTCCTGTCTTGCTGAGAGCTTAGTCGAGTGGGAATCTTCGTGGCTTTGTTCACTATGTTTCACAGAAAACCAGAAATGCTACCGTGTCTGACATAATGGGTGAGAGTGCAGCAAATGTAAACCTCTATCTATCTATCTTTCTATTTCTCTTTCTGGTTTTTTGATATACTCTTTATTTCCTACCCTTTCAGATTACGAACGACATTTACGTTCTTTTCTTTCGCAATTTTATATAAAAAACAAAAAGAAACAATCTTGGAGCATTATTGTAGAAGAAGAAGAAATGATTCTCACAAGAAAGTAAAACAAAGTTTATCAATTTTAAATATAAAAAGAAATAAGAAATGAAAATTATATCATAATTTAATCAATTTAAAATGTCAAACAGATATATTGTACCATTTGTGTTTGATTTTATTTTTGACGATTTTATTTAGATGCAAGTTGTGGGGAATTGGTTAGTGAAGGGGGTAAGGGAACAACATTTAATAAATGTATTTTGATAGAGGAGAACGTTCCAGTCTGAAGATTAATCTCTAGGAAGACGGTAATCCGAGCACATACTTGATGTTTTCTGGTAACAAAAAAACATTCCTTTTAATTTATTAACAATTATTTTAATACTCTAATGCAATCTACGTATATTAATTTTCTTCTCCACCTCCCCTTAACCTTCTTCTTTATTTTTCTATAGTACATTTTATGATTGAGAAAGAAAGAGAGGTATATCATTCGTTTTTCTTTATTTTTATCTTGTATTTTTTTTTTTATCTAACGCAATCAGAAAAAAAGTAACTAGTATAATATCTCGATGTTACGTTACGATAAAACTAATTAAATTTTAAAATAGAGGTTTAATATAATAAACGAATCGCGTTTCTCCTGTTCAACCTCTTAAAATTCTCTCTAAATTATATAAATTATTTATTTCTCGAATCAAACTACAATGTTATTTGAATTATTATCATCATTTTCTTTTGACATTAATTGTTTTTGAAACATGCTACGTGTATAATTTTGATAAATAGGTCACGCGCTTATTAATTTCGTTAAAATTAGCATCGATTTGATTTGAACAGCAATGAATAATCTATATCTATGTATGTTTGTCGGTGCGTCAAAATGGCGAGCGCTAATTCAAACTCCGCTAGGACGATCATTCCAACGGAATAACGTTAAATTTACAATTGAGAAATGAACGAATAGAAAATTAAGCTTCCGAGCGTCCGAGTTAAATCAGGTATCGATTGAGTGTCTAAAAAAAAGAAGAAAAAAATGAAAAAAAAAGAAAAAGAAAAACAAGGTTCGACCTATTTTTAGTCGATTAAAAGGTCGATGGTAACACGTTTGATACATTAAAAAACGATACCGACATTCAATCTGACCTGTTATACATAAATCCTTGACGTTCCAGAATCGTAGGGCTCGGGGCATAGGAAGGGACAATAAATCAAAGTATCATTCGACTTCGATGTTATCGAGCACGGTGACGACTTCGACCGCTAAGATTTACGACCAAGCCAAATGCATAATGCAATATTTGCCAGTGTACTACGAAAAAAGAATACTGGAGTCTACGGTGACGTGGGGATCGATAATTAATTAATCCAACGAATTTTAATGTAAATTGAATTATTTCGAAAAAGAAATAAATAAAATAAAAAGAAAAGAAATGACAAAACTGGTAAAAATGTTTAAAAAGTATTACAACACTTTATATTACTTTCAAACGTGATTCAAATAACAATACAACGAGGTTTTCTTTTACCTTCTAAATATATTAGGCTATATAGTAATTAATTTGGTACATATTTTAAAAAAAGAAGAAAAAAATTTATTATTTATTGTACATCTATTATTCTTTTATATAGTCTCCCCTATTATTTAAATAATTTCTTTTTTTTTTTTTGTAGACAATGCAACGAATTTAATATCAATCCACCGAAATTAATTGCGCTAACATTTAATATTTTTACAGCCAACAATTGCAAAGATATAAAACTACTACCCCATTACTATAATTTCGAAATCCGATATCTAATCATGGCAAGTGTCAGCTTTTCTTGTTTCGACGCTTACTACAATAGCTTCGCAGATCCTATAGAACGGTCGTATAACCATCCTGGAAGTGTCGAACTTTCGAACAAAATATATCGAGTTACCGAGTACTTCGATAATCGTTGGCTAGGAAGGCACTTTCTTGATATAGTGCATAACTACGTCAAGCTCCGGTGTATTAAGAAGATCGGCTTTAACGACATCATCGTCTTCCTTTATCTTTCTCATAACTATGTAATACCACCTCTCTCTCTCTGTTTCTCTCTCTTTCTCTTTCTCGTCGTTATAACGTACAACAACGAGAAATTTATTTATAATTTTCCGTTATCGGAAAGCTAAGCAAGGATAATTGAAAAGAGAATTTTATAGTAACTTAGAGGCCTTCGTTAAACTCACATATTCGAACGTGTGAAATTAATCACAATCACTTTCGTTAATTGAAATTGTTTTACTTTTTCTTTCTGAACGTATGACGATTAATTCAGTATGATCAAACATTCATGTTCACGATATAGTAACCTTAAAAATAGGATACATAAAAAAACTAAAAGATAAATCGTGGGTATATGTATGTGACGTGCATGTATACGTCGGTAATAATTACAGTCGACTGAAAGTTCAACAATTTTACATCTGTAAAATAAATAAAATAAATTTATATTTTACAATATTAATCATTTTAAATATAAATATTAAATCACATAAAATTAATTTTTTTCCCCTTTTCATTTCAATTTTGTTAATTTAGTTCGTTGTAATGAAAATAATAACGTAAGTACTTATAACTTATATAACATTTCAATGTAACGAAAAATTTACTTAATAATTGAAATGAAACGAATTTAAAAAAAGTTAAAATGACCCACTTCGATTAATTTGAATTAGTTCTTTGAAATTACGTTTTCAGATACTTTTAGTAGACAAATGTAATTGATACGATCGTTATATATATATATATTACATCCAGTTAAAAAATAAATCTGATTGTAAGAAATAAAGTGAAGGAAAGAAAAAAAAAGAGAGAGAGAAAGAAGAAGAAAAAATGGAGATAAAGAATTATTAAAAATGAGACATACGATGTCCACTGAAGATACGACCATCACCATCACCAACACCAACACCACCAAATGGTAAAAGTTACAGCGAGTGATCCATTGAAGCATAGATACGACAGGAAGGTAACCACTGCATTGTGTCGGCAACCCATTGAGCCTCGACATCATTGTTATATTGCTCGTATGCACTCCGTTCACTAACACCCTTGTATGAAACTCCTGAACAAGACCATCCGTTCGTTCGTCATTCAATACATGCACATGTCTGTCTGTCTGTCTGTCTGTCTGTCTGTCTGTCTGTCTATCTCTCTTTCTCTCTTGTTATTAACTATAGCCTCGTGATTTTCAAAAGAACAAGCAAATTTTTGCAAAACCCGTTCGTACGGATTATAACTTTTCGATATTTTGAGATTTTTTGTTAAGCTTCGTATATATCACGCGAGAAGAAAAGAAAAGAAAAAGACCATACACACAATTTCTCCTATATGTTTTACTCTGAAATGTTATGTCGATGTATATACTTTTCTTCTCTCTTTGCATAAGATTTTTCTATATATTTTTTTTTAATTATATATTTGCTTATCGTTAACGTTCATCACGTAGCATCATTACTTATAGCAGGAATGCTATTCGAATCAGTACTACGAGAGTATGTATTTGTACGCTTGGTCTCGCCATGCGATACGTTCGTGTGCTTTTCGTTATTATCCAATTAAATCGATGAATTGCCTGATAAACTTTTTTTTTACTTTATTTATTATTTCTTTTTCTTTGTAGTTTTCTCTACGCAATTTTCAACTATCAGATCTGTGGATTTTATAGATCTTTTATTCTTTTTTTTATTTTTCCTTTAATAATATTTCTGACTTCGTTTAAATCACCATAAATGAATAAAATAAACAACGAAATTGTATTATTCTTATAAATAATCAAATGATCACATAAAAGGAAAAAAATTAAAAAAAAAAAAGAACAGAAAATTTTTATATTTAAATATTATAGTTTTCAGTAATGTTGTATATTTCCTCCTCTTCATATCAATATTATTTTTGAAGTTAGTTACAAACTGTATAGAAGAGAATAATATGATTTATATATAAAGCGATGCATTATTATTCGTACGAATTTGGTAGTCCTCATGGAGTATGGTTACGAGAGAGCACGATAAGCAACGTCGGTGCAAGAAATTTACACGATCTTCACAGAATATATCGCTCCGGGTAATTACGCCAATTATGGGATGACCTTAGGTTAACAAATACTAATGCTTTGCTATCCGGCGTGGAAGAATAGCACTTAGTATATTGTAACACGCTTGCGAGTAATTTCGTGAGTGTGTGTAATATGAGAGAAATAGAAGTTGAAGGAGGGTTCGAGAAGGTTTGGTGAGGGGTAAAGGGATGAAATAGTCCTTAATCGCTATACCAATCGAGTCGAACAAATTCAACGAACTTATCTATTACCCAGTTGAATTATCATTAGTACTTTTTGATTAAATCACTCGGTTAGTATGAAAATTTGTTGAAATTATTCCCTCGTGCGATCATTTTTATTTAATTCTTAAAGTTAAAAAAAAAAAATGTGTTCGTCTTTTTTCGTTATACCAAATGACGAGAATATAAAAGGATAGGCTTGAAAAAAGCAATAAAGATTTGAACTAACCAGGAAATGATAACAAAAACGTTTGTATTTTGTACCCCATTATCTCGGTGGAATGATATAACAAACAGCAGGTGAATGCGTTTTCGAATGTGTGTGTGTGTGTGTGTGTATGTCGTGCCGATTTTTTTTTTTTTGATATACCATGCCAGAGGAATATCGTCGAGCTGAAGCATTTCAACTATACGAGAACAGTGCCATTATCCGAATTAAAAACATGGCGATTACAGGGGGGTTGCAATAGGCAACCTGAAGAGCCAGTGGTTTCACTTTCTGGCTTGTTTCCAATATCCCAGAGACCCGGATCAACCACTTTACTGTTGTACTATATATACTATTCATACATTCATAGTACGCATGTACATACCATCGATATCATTTTAAAGCTTTCTTTCGTTTACTTGTCCTTGAAAAACAAAATCTTTTTCAATTTTTTTCTCCACCAGAGAATAAACTTCGTTCTTATACTTAACTCTCGTACAATTTTTTCATTTTTGTTTGGTTTTGTTTTTTTGATGAAGAAAGCTACCATACTTTTTCCACTTGAAAAAGCCGAAATATTTCTTTTTTGACGTTTATTTATCACGTTTAAAGTTTACAAAATATAACCCCTTTTCGAAATTATACATTTTATATCGGAATGAAAATTATTAACTACGAAATACTGCGTTAAACTTTAATCCCGAAATTACATTTACCAATCCGAACGTAGATAGATACATACATACATATATACGTCTCGCAATGAATTTTTATCCGATTATTTTAAAATGCATAAAGGATATTTAAAAATCAAGATTATATATTTAGTTGCAGATAGGATTATTTTCAATTGAAAAAGGTAATTTAAAAAAAAAAAATAGCTTAATAATTTGAACTACCATTTCCACTAATTCTTGTTTCATTTTCTTTCTGTTATCTTTTTTCTCTCGTTGCGTTTAATCGAAAAATAAATTTTTATTTTATTTTATTTTTTAGGTTTTTCTAAATCCCTCTAACGCGTAACGTAAATCACAATTAATTTATCTTTAAGTGTATTATAACTTGAATCACAATACGGTCCTTGTTTGAAACATCTTCCACAGTGGACTGACTTTGATACTGATCTGTGAAATAAAATATGTGTTAAAAGTCTTAACCACTTTCTATGATCCTAATTATTTTTGTCTTTTCTTAGAAAAGCTTGATTAATTCTCAATAAGAGAAAATAATGAATCGTGCATAGTTAGGGAATGATTTCGTCAACGGATATTCATTTATCATAGGAAAACGATAAATAATCCTCCGGTGTGTCTACACGTGCTAGAATGACGAACAGTGATTTATTCCAATTGTATGTCGCGTTTATTAGGTGGCGGTATTAGAATCTGGATTGATGGAGTGCATGGACAATGCCATCGATAAATCAATGAGCAAAAAACGATTCGCTTCAACTCGTTGACGTTGACTTATGTTTACGCGTTCGTAAAAGTAAAAAAAATAAAATAAAATAAAAATTAAAACATTTTATTTTTTTTTTATTATTTTTTTAAATTTTTATTCCTATTTTTATTTTTTCATTTTTTTATCAAGAAATTAATCCCCGCAACGTTTAACTCATGCACGAACGTATGCACGCAAATGCAAAAAACACGAAAATATTTATTTTTAGTTTACTATATTATATTTGTTTTACATATGTAAACTATTATTTTTCTCTCCTATTTCCTACTATCTCTTTGTTTTTCTCTCTATAATTCGTAAAATTAAATTAAAACAAAATAAAAAAAGTAACCGAATATTAGAAGAATACGAAATCGAACTGTTGATGAAAATTGACCTTTTAAATCACATTTGAGAAGGAATTAATTTTTCATTTCGGTACGGGTGTACTGAACTCGCAACAATAAATTGGTGCATGGTGACAAAAACGTAGAGATCAATGAAGGTTAATCATAGCAATTCTGTGGTATTCCGGTAGCATGCATTCACACACATACACAAATATATTGGTATGTACTAACGAACCTCACAAAGAAAGCGACAAAACGAGGCAGAGATGAAAATAATTATTTTCATTGGAATCATAATGAACGGTACAAAATTATATTATTCTTTTAATTACATTGACAAAAAATGTTTTTTGATTAAAATAAAAAATAATTGATCGTATCAAAAATTTGATTAACTCAATTAACATTGAAATTATTTGCTATTATATTTCTTCATCAGCAATTTGATAAAAGAGTTGATTATAATATATGATTAACAAATGAACAATAATAATAAAAACGTGAAAGACGAGGAGATATATATAATTTTCCCCACAGGGAAATAGGTCTGAAAGCCGTAAAAATGCTCTGACACGTGAAGTACTTAATTATTTAATTGGATTGACCGATATAACATCGTCATGGCGTAAAACCATTGAAAGATTCAATAGATTTCACGAGTTTACAAAACGATGTACGTCGTTCTTTCATTCAAGGCAAACGAGGTGAACAAATATTTTCGTACAAACGACGTTTGTAATATGAACGAGAAAGATCACAGTTCAATAAAATTTTTATTATTTTGAAAAAAAAAAATCAAAAATACAAAAAACTACCACAATTCGGATCACATTTCTCCTTTTTTATTTTTTATTTTTTGTCATTGAAATCCGAATTTGTACAAAATATATATATTTTATTTGTAGTGCTCCATGAAAATATTAATAACCAAAAAATGTATTCTATATTATATCGCGTAGAATTATTATGGATGAAAAAATTAACGATAAAAAATGGTAATACATTTATAAATTAAATTCGTTTAACTAATATTACTAATATTACTTTCACGCTGTTTCTTTATTTAACCCTTTCCACTCCGCACGAATTTCGACGCTGGGTAGCAGCAACTCCGCGCGACTTTGCGGCAGAAACGGCACATTTACAGACTCTCGTATTATTTAGTATAACTTTGGAACCAAATAACGGATTCTAATGATATTGGACTTATATTAATCTGTAGACATCAAGAAACATATTTACCTAAAGAACTTTTACCAAGAGAGTGTATGTGTGTAATAGCGTTGCAATTGAAAAAAAGCGAGCGCGTTCCATCGTATTTGAAATGTGATACTATTTGATAATATTTCTTTGTACATTATAAATCTCATTATAAAATGCGAGATATGCTCCAATAAAAACATTTCTTCTACAAATTCTTCTTATCGCTCTTCTCAAGTTTCGCTAAAAAGTTCTCGGACCGTCGTGAGCATGCGTCTCGTATTCTCGTAGAACACAAAACCCGCTAACATTTTTTTTTTATATATCTTTGTTATTTTACTATATTTTGATTCGATCTCTTGTGCTATTTTAAGAAAAAACATCAGGGAAACATGCATGTCTCAAAAAGTTGTCCTGAAATAACTTAATTCCCCGTAATCACTAATAAACTTTAATGTCTCATACGGTGAGACAGCGGAGTGCAAAGGGTTAATAATCACTTTTCGATAGTCGAGTGAAAGCTAAGAATAACGATTGTTTAAATAGTTAAATGTAATTAAATAGCTAACAAGAAACAATGATAGTTGAGAATAGACTTGCATTAACGTTAATTAAAATTGTAAATTTAATAATAAAATATTGAAACACATTTTATAAACGTACGTACAAACATTTACGTACAATTAAAAAACGACAATAATAACGCAGATCGAACAAAACCCAACGTAATATGAAAGTGTTCGTTCAGTATGAATAATACTTATCACGAGTTTTATCTACACAAATAATTCGATGGCATTTATTTTCTTCGTTAAAATAAGCAAATAAGCGTACAAAGAAATATCGTTCGAGGGAATTACCTTGAAAAAAATTTACACAATGGAATAACAAAAATATCAATAGGTAGATATTAATCATTCATTTTTTGTCACCCACCTCCAACCCCCACTATCTCTGTCGTTTTTTTAATCAACGATAACTCACAGATCTTTTAAACGATATATATAAAGTTTGATTCATTCGTTAACTTCGATGCTTATCAATTCGAATCGATTTTGAAAACTTTATAAATACGTCTATAACTTTTTCCCCTCGGAAAGATTTAATTATGAATAAATAATTCATTTAGCGCGATACAAAAATAAATATAGAATTCGATAAACTTCTAATAAAGTTTAACGACAATAAATCAAAGAACGATCCGGTCTTCTATTCCAGTCACTGAGATCACTTTGAGATAACGTCAAACTTTGAAGTATTCATAAAGTCAATAATTTGAATAATCTGACAGTACGGTATATTTAAATTTATGACTTTATATCAACTATGATGTTTAAATATTAAAACTATTAATCGTATATATATAAGATAACAATCCCGTTATCATTTTCATTATTCCACGTTATCCAATTGGACGGGATGATAAAGATTGTGCCGTCATTTTTGTTGTAATAATATTTGTACAAATACGTTTTTATACGATATACTTTTTCAATTGTTTCGTCTGTCGATATAAAAGATTAATCTTATTTATATAAATATGATTATATTATTCCTGGTAATAAAGTCCAATAAATAAGGAACTCCAGTCAATGAATTTGATAGATAGATAGGTGTTTCCTACGTAGATCTCGTTCAATGAGAGATGACGTGGAATAATTACATCGGTGAGAAGTATCGAATTCGTAAAGAACAGATATCTCAATGACTCTCATCTAATTTTAGCACTGTCGCCACGAAATAAGAACGTCGAGGAGATGAAAAAGAGAAGCTAAAAGAGGATTGATAGATCGATCGTTCATTCGTTCGTTCACGTTTCTATGTGAGACCCCAGAAGCTGATAGTACCTTTCAACAATCACACGCAAATCTAATATATATGAGAGAGAGAGAGAGAGAGAGAGAGAGAGAGAGACTACTTTCCTTCTACTAGTACGTACTCGTACCGACATTAAATTCCGTATCTCTCGATTGTGCACCAAATTGAAAAGAAGTTTGAATAGCTTAGGAAGTATGGTGGAATTTGAGACGATCGGAAGGTCATGGGAATCAAATTTTTTCTTGCATTAGATAAAGAACAGATGTTCGCGTCATTCACCCCCATCTTGATCATATTAAAGACTAATACGCCATACTCCTCTACAGAATTTTCTTCTTTTTTTTTTTGATGGTATAACATCTTTCGTATTATCGTTCGATTGTAATCGTAAAATGATCGATCAAATAACCGGTTGTAAAAATTGTTTTCACAGAATTTTGTAAAAGTTACAGTGTTATTCTGTGAGTTATAAATTTGCATTGCATATATGGTATAATTTTTTTTTGCTATACATATACCGTAGAATATATTACGACTTTTTGAAGATGTTTCATTTGATTTTATTCTGATAAAAATAAGTATATACATAAAGTTGAATACGTTTTATATTGAGGAACGAACGATCGGTCAATTTTTGTCTGGTACTTTTTAATGTTAAAAACTTTGTAAATCCAACGGGTCATTGTTAGTGGCCAATGAAACTGTACTTCTACGAGCAAACCTGAAACATCAAAATAGATGCATGTGTGTCTCTCTCTATGTTCTGTTTGCATTCGTAAGCTTGTCCAGTTTACACGAAAACTTGGATACTATGTTAACGTTGGTAATCGATGAGAGACTATCTATCTTGCTTACCATTTGACATAGAGATTTATTTGAGATGATACGAATATGACCTGTTCGTAGTCCATATATAAGTAATTCAGAACATATATATATTGGAACATTATATATGAATTAATATAAATAAGTTATAAAATAAAATTATAATCACGTCTAGAAGTATTATTGTACATCTTATTGTAACATCTTCGACAATATTATCATATCTAACATGAATTAATTCTTAATAAATTATTATATATAACACTATCGAATAATTTCAAATACAAGGGGAAAACACGTACGCTTTAATATTCGAACATCATAGATTTTTAAATATTAGGACCTTGAATAAGTTCTCGCTGTTTCATCAAAGATGGCAATAGCAGTACTCCGTGCTTGAAATTTAGAATGGTAACGCACTTGCAAGGAAGTACTGTATCTAACCTAAAATTTCAGTGTATGATAGTTCACTTTAGTGTAAACAAAGTAATTTTTTATTAGTTTTGAAAATGTCTACTTTTGTGCCAACTAAAGTGTATTTGCGGGGAATTTTATTGCACTACTTTATTCAAAAGAAATCGGCAGCTGAAGCACATAGAATTCTTGTTGAGACTTATGGTGACAATGCTTTGTCGGATACGACATGCAGAGACTGGTTTCGACGCTTCAAAAATAATGATTTTGAACTTGAGGATAAAGAACGTTCTGGCGCACCAAAAAAATTTCAAGACAAAGAATTGGAGGAATTCCTTGATGAAGACCGATCTCAGACGCTAGCAGAACTTGGAAAAACATTACAAGTTGATGGGTCAACTGTTTCAAAACGTTTAAAAATGTTAGGAATGATTCAGAAGCAAGGACATTGGGTGCCATATGAATTGAAGCCAAGAGACATCGTACGGCGTTTTGTCACGTGTGAACTACTGCTTCAACAGCAGAAAAAAAAAGGTTTTGTGCACCGTATCGTGACTGGCGATGAAAAATGTATACACTATGATAATCCAAAGCGTAGAAAATCATGGGGTAAGCTTGGCCATGCATCAACATCGTCCGCAAAACCAAATATCCATGGTTCGAGGCTTCTTCTCTGTATTTGGTGGGATCAGCAGGGTATAATTTATTATGAGCTGCTCAAACCGAATGGGGCATCACTATCGACTTCAATTGATGCGTTTGAATCGAACCCTAAAAGAAAAACGGCCGCTATTCGAGAAGAGACACGACAAAGTAATTTTGTTATATGACAACGCCCGGCCTCATGTTGCAAAACCAGTGAAAACCTACCTGGAAACACTTCGATGGGAAGTTCTACCTCACCCGCCGTATTCACCTGACATAGTCCCTTCCAATTTTCACCTATTTCGTTCGATGGCACATGGCTTAGCTGATCAGCGTTTTCATTCTTACGAAGAAGCTAAAAAATGGGTCGATTCTTGGATAGCCTCAAAAGACATGTCGTTTTTCCAACGCGGAATTCATATACTGCCAGAAAGATGGGAGAAAGTGGTCTCTTGTGATGGATAATACTTTCAATAAAACATTTTTGTTCCTTATATTTTAAATAAAGTTTTTATTTTGTAAAAAACAGCGAGAACTTATTCAAGGTCCTAATATTATTTTCCTGTATGCTTACTCATAGTTGCGTTAAAGAATTTCCTATTTTCTTTACCAAGTAGTTCATTTATTTTTAAATTTTTAATTGTCAAAAAAATTTATCGCTTGGTTTTAGTGTCGCAAAATAAAAAATATTCGCAACATCTAAATAAAAGAATAATATTTTTTATACCAGTTATCAACGAAAGTAAATAAAGAGATAGTAATTTCAATATTTGATTGGATTCCCTATTTGATTAACAACACGTTGCAATCATTTTAGCTTGTTCAGAATAATATTCTTTCAAGGTTTTACTGTCATCCGTTCAAAATCTTCTGTTAAACATATATTTAATTCTTCTTTTATTGTCATATATATATGTACTGATCATTATGATAATGAATTAAGTCGATAATTAGAAAAAAGAAAATTCATTAGATGATTTAATTGATATTTGCAATCATTTGTATTATAAAACAAATGATAAAATAAATTTGTTCAACTATTTGACTAATATAATACTACTTATAATTACAAACATACAATTAAATATATTAATATATTTCGAAAATATTCTATCCTTGTATCCTCAAAATCTTTCCAATAAGCATTAAAAAAACCGAGTATAAAAAAACGTAAAAAAGATCGCGGCTGTTAACCATTGGGGCTATAAATTTTATCGAACGCTCGTCAAGATAGCAACAACGTCCTTCTTAAACCAGTTTCATTAAAAGTCGATGTTACGAGAGTAACGCGAAGTAGCGTTCTTCGATCGCGCGTAAATCTAAACACGCGACCTAGACCTGACCTTTCTCAAGTTGTCGACGTAGAACTGAATACATATAGATACGTTTATGTACGAATGAGAAGGAAGCAAAGAAGGTAATAAAGGAGGAGGAGAAAAAAGAAGAAGAGGAGGAGAAGGAGGAGGAGACCTTTGCAAACCTTTCGTGAAGTAAGAAGAAAAATAGAGAAAAAAATAAGCATATAGTCTGTGTGAATGTAAGAAACGAAAGAGAAAGAGAGATAGAGAAAGATGACAGAACAAAAGTACACGAGCCTGTCGGGAAATCTTGCAATGGTATTTCTGCGTCATTTGCAGGACGTGTAATTACGCGATGCACGCGAGTTTGTACGGTGCTTGGCCCCGATGTCCGAAAACGCGTGTTAACGTCGGACGATAAAGCGTCAGCAACGGATAATAACGTAAACGAACCTCTCGCCCTATTTGATGTAAAACAGTAACAGACCAACTCGCGTCTGTCTCGTCAACGTGTATCATTGTTAATTAACCACACGTTTCGTACATTGTTTAATAATCATTTTCTTTAATACAAACATTTTATGCAGTTATACATATGAGTAAGATATATTTACAAAGAAAGATAACGTTAATGGTGTTGCCTGCTGAAAACAAAAGCATATTACGTCTTGTTTTTCTATTCATACATTTTATTTCTATTTTTTGTTTAATTAATTTATAGAAAAATGTTAGTTAGTTAGATTTTTGTTTAGATAGAAAAATTGTATTGGTATAATAATATC
The DNA here is from genome assembly GCF_001465965.1 of Polistes dominula. Next base: position 3,836,354 of record NW_015148972.1, on the reverse strand, counting down.
GTTTCAAACTTATCGAATGATCTTAATCAATGAGAATAAATCTTAATGAATATTTTTATGAAATCATTATAAAAAGATATCTTTTTTTATCTTCCCCCCATATAACTCAGCCAACGCCATTATTCGCTTTTTACGTCATTCTAATAAAAATAACGAAAAATGAGCTTGAACGAATTTTTTCTTTTCGATAAATCAATTTTAAACAAATAATATTCAAATAAATCGTTTCAAATTGTCAATAATAATTTAAATAAAGCAACATTTTGTAGAATAAGTAATGGAATATATATCGATATTTGTTTAACGCGTTAAAGTTTTAAGGTTAAGATTGATAATACTTATTACGAATACGTAAGTTGCATTCAAGCGTGCTATTAATTTTACAAGTTGCAACCTAGGGTAGGATATCGCTTGGCTGTCAACGGAAAGAGAAAAGTGAACAGAGACAGAGAGAAGTATACATATAAACGTGTAGTACATACATGTGTTTATACATACAACCCCCCCCAACATATATATATATATATATACGTGCATGCATAAATACATAGATACATACACACATACATACGTTTGCGCGTATCGTGCGAAGGAGCCCAGGTGTTTTATGCGCTACAATTACGTGTACCCAAATTACATGCTCCGTTTCAGCAGCAACGTCTAGTCTCCGGATAAAGTTTGATCACAGGAAAACAGAGACAGAAATTCGATCGATGTGCAAACATTCTCTTCCCCTTACCCTCACCGTCACCCTCATTCTACCCTCCTCCTTCTCCTATCGTGTTTTAGAGTCGAGGGATGAGGGGTTGAGGGTTACCTTCTACATGTTACATTTGACAACACTCAAACTGCATCCTGCAAACGATAGTCCAAAATTGTGATCGAACTTTCTGTACTTTACAGATACGCCATTTTCCTTAATTATTCTGAACTCGATTATAACTACCATTTCTTTCGCGCTTTCTACCTCTTCTTCTTCTTTTTTTTCCTTTTTCTTTTCTTATCCTTTCCTTTCGTTTTACTACTTTACATTCGATCCGATTAGCTCGAATAAAATTACCCACGCAAATTTCTTTTAACAACCTTGAACTATCGAAGTTACGAATTTATAATTGATGACATTATACGAAACATCAAAAAGAGGATAACGTTGACGTAATAGTTCAATTTACATAACTCAAGATTATTAATGAGTTGTTAACTACTAGCAGTGTTCGTCGTTTGCTGCCTCGTTACAAGCGAAAATAGAATCACTATTACTATAGTAAAGTCTTTTTCCGGTATAACATTTTATGAATTTCTTTATGAGCATAAAAAAAAATAATAATAATATACAAAATTACAAGGAATATATATTATCTTCAATGCATTTTAACCTTTTAACTGTATATAATTAGTACACACAGACACGCCATAAAGTAAATATTCGCCATTTATTATTTATAATAGCTATTGAATAGTATTATTTAAATGCGAATATATTATTTGTGAGACAAAAAAAGAACACACAAACAAACAAACAAAAAGTGATCATTTCTTCGCGATAAATCCATATGCATGGTACACACAAACTAACACAGGATAATAAAAATATGGAATACTTAATGGTCGACATTGAAATAAATCGATAGATAAGATATATCCTATATGTATACGTATAAAGATAGAAAGATAGATAGATAAAGAGTGAAAGTATAGAGGTGCAAGTAAAAAAAAAAGAAAAAGAAAGGAAGGGTTGGATTTAGAAGAAGTCGAAGAAGCTCTACAAACTCCATTTCAGAGTTTTACTTAGGAACAAGAACTTTCCTCTCTCTCTCGTCGGTATGGGGGTGGTATTCTTCACCTCCTTGAAGTTATGATCGACGACTTGGGGATGCTATCAATCGGCCGAATCTACACGCGTCGCACCTAGTAACCAACCGATCGAAGCTCGCAAACTAGGGAAAACTTGTAAATTCAAGAATGGTTTCTAGAAGCTGATGTATTTACAAGAGAAATACGTTTTCATCGCGTACCTCTAACAATATCCGTAAGAGAAAGATTTATCGAAAGTTTCTCGAGCACCAACCAACCAACTAACCCTACTACTACTACTAGTCCGTCAGAAATTTATCATCTAATCCTTCATTTATCATAAAATGCATGGATGCTAGATCTAGTACCACGAGGAAAAACGATAATTACATCTAGTGCTCTTAGAAAGGAGAAGGAGGAGGAGGAAGAAGAAGAAGAAGAAGAAGAAGAAGAAGAGTTGGCACCCACTATGAGAGAGAAGAGAGATGGACCGAGTTATCCGCGGAGGGCAACAGTTTTGGCGAACATTTCTCAATTTCAAGTTGTGAGCGCGATGTGCGGCCGAGTTTGTTTCTCGCCACGATATATCTTCCGAATGAAGTTAGAAGTTTGCACGAGAGATAGAGAGAATAAGATAGAGATAGAAAGAGAGTACGATGAACTAATAAAGTGTAAATAGATCAGACATTAAGTGTTTAATACGTCGCTCGGGATAAAGCTACGTAAAGGATATAAGTTGCAGTTTCTTGATAGCAAAGAAAATATATCTGGGAAAAGAAAAAGATACGGAACAAAAAAAGAAAGAAAGAGAAATGCAATGCTATACAATTTTGGTAAATCTAGTGTCAAGCGAGTACTACTGAAGACGAAGTAACGTAGAACGTAGTTGCTATACATTCGTTATAACACGAGACTATTCCTACAACTACATTCGTTATCTCATCCGACCAACACACACACACACACACACACACACACACGTGCGCACGCATTTAACAGTAATACGTGAAGGTGGTAACTTTATGGTATTTGTATTGTTCGCCAAAAGGACCAAACTTTCGCAATCCGTTGTAATGTTCGTAGGGAGGAATACCCGTTTTATTAATGCGATCGCGGAACTTTGGTCTGATAGGTATCTCTAAAATTTGAATGGCTTTCTGTTAGAGAGGGGAGGGAGGAAGGAGAGAAAGAGAGAAAAAAGAAAGAAAGAAAGGAGAAAAAAAATAAATGCATTACTATAACGTAGTGTACGTTACGCGAGCTCTATAAATAACGCGATGCAAGCCCTTTTTCTATCGTTACTTTGTAAAAAAGAAAAAAAAAGGAAAAAGATATGCAAGCGGGTGTCGTGTATATTTTTGAAACAGCCAACGATCGTTAATTGAATTCTTTCATGCAATTCGTTGACGCAACCGACATAAATTTTCTAACCTCGAGTTTCCTCGTAGAAATAAAGAGAAGAATCGTTTGTAAAGAAATATCTCTCTCTCTCTCCCACTTTCTCTCTCATTCGTTCGTTCGTACATTCGTGCCCATTGCGAGTAATTGAAAAGAAGGGTCAAAGCCCTTTTACTGCACTTTCGGTATTAAAATCAGAGAGTATCTCTGGTCCTTTTTCTTTTACCGTTCTTCTGTGTCGGTCCTCGTCGACGTCGTAAGTCTCCGCGTCGGTAAAGAACAACTCAACCCTAAAGCCGTAAACATATTCTTTCGTATTTCAACCTAACGACTCGGTATTAGTAGAGAAAGAAAAAAAAGGGATTTCGAGCCCTTCGAAGGAGAGAAATACACGTAGAAACGTGCCAGCGTAATCGTAAGAGAAGTAATAGTGTAGTAGTAGTACTAGTAATAGTGTAGTAGTAGAAGAAGAAGAAACTTCGAATTAGTATACTAGAGTATCTCCTTTCGTTCTTTCTTTACGTTCATCCTATAGTTTCTATCTCTTTCTATCTATGTATCTATCTATCTCTCTTTCTCTTTTTTCTTCTCGTCTTTTTGACACACGAGGGAGAAAAAGAGAAAAGAAAAGAAAAGAAGAAAGAAAGAAAGACGAGGAGCCGCTTCGTCGCAACTTCTCTTCGTGACGTCGTACCGAAGAGGGCTTGGTTCAGTTCCCTCTTTCGAAAAGGAAACGAATGAAGTAAGGAAGAAAAGAGAGAAGCATCAAGCGTGTCCGTTGGGAACAGCTGCTCTCGCTTATGTCAGTCGTTCGTCACAGAATTCTGCGTGCTTCGAAGAGTAAGGAAGGAAGAAGGAGGAGGAGGCGAAGGAGGAGGAGAAGGAGTTCTATGTAAAGGGGAAGAGAAAGAACTCAGTAAACGAGAGGAAAGATAAAGATAAAGGGAGAAGGGAAGAAGAAAGAGATAGAGAGAGAGAGAGAGAGAAAGACAGATGGATAAAAATAGTCCTCCGAAGAACGAAGATGAGAGAAAGGTGCTGTTGGAAAAAGCGGAAAGCGTTAGTTGTGTTGGTGCAGAGAGAAAGAGAGAGAAAAAGCGTAGGAGGAGTTCCTCCTCTATATAGCCAAAAGCCTCCCGCTGCTCGGAGAGTACCGATCGATCGCAACGTTCGCTCCTCCTCGTCTCCACCCTCTTCCACCACTCGTGTAGTCCAACTCTCTCGCTCTGTCGCACCCTTCCACCTCTCCCAGTATGCTTGCTTGCTTTCCACCCTCTCTCTCTATCTATCTATCTCCTTCTAACACACGCTTTTCTATTCTTCGTTTCTTTTACTAACACTCACTCTTTCTATACTTTCCGTTCTTCTCCTTCTCCTTCTCTCTCTCTCTCTCTCTCTCTCTTTTTATCCTACAATATTCCAGCTTTCGTTTCTTTTTCTTTGTCTAGCACACAATCCATTCTACCTACTTCTATCTCTATCTTTCTCTCTCTCATATACTCTCTCCTTCATTTTGTCTCTGTCTAATCCATAGTCTTTTATACCTACTTCTCTCTCTCTCTCTCTCTCTCTCTCTCTCTCTCTCTAACAAACTACCTGCACCCACCCCTAATTCTCTCTTTATCTATCTATCTATCTATCTGCATCCCTCTTGTGCTACTATTTCTCTCGTCCTTCACCCCGTCCAACATCCTCCCCATCATCCCCTTTTACCGTGACGGGTTACGTCGTTGCTAGAACCCAGGTTACCTCGACCACCTCCGGCTGCCAGCTTGTCTCCTTTTACTTGCCCCTTTCCTTACCCTCCCCGTCAAACTCCGTCTGGCTTCACGCGGCGGTCACATTACCGTACGCTCGTGTTACATCGGTAAGATTTCCGCGCGGACATGAGAAAGGGAAAACGAAGTTGGAGAAAGGCAACTGTAGATCGTCTTCAAGAAAGACAACGAAGACGATGCTTCTGATAGTGATAGCTGTAGTAGTAGTAATTGAAATAGAAATAGGAATAGTAGTAGTTGAAATAGGAATAGGAATAGTAGTAGTAGTAATGAAGTAGTAGTTGTTGTAGTAGTAGTTGTAGTAGTAGTAGTAGTAGTAGTAGTAGTAGTAGTAGTAGTAGTAGTAGTAGTAGTAGTAGTAGTAGTAGTAGTAGTAATAGTAGTAGTAGTAGTNTAGTAGTAGTAGTAGTAGTAGTAGTAGTAGTAGTAGTAGTAGTAGTAGTAGTAGTAGTAATAGTAGTAGTAGTAGTAGTAGTATAGCCTGGGGGTTGTGTCTTTCTCTTTCGATTGTCTTGTCTTTCGATTTTTATTCGAAAGAAAAAATGACCTTGAGAGAAAAGGCGAAAGGTTAAGGTGCTTCTTTTTATTTTTTCTTCCCTTTTTTTTGAACGTGTATGCATGTATAATATTTTTTAGGGGCATGTGCCCATTTTTTCTTTTTTTTTTTGGTACGTTTGCTTCGTTTGCAAATAATATATTTACAAGTAGGTATATATATATTTATTTATTTATTTAAATTAAAACGTTAACTATACGTATTATATATTTATATATAAATAAAATTTATATGAAAGGATATCATTTTTATTGTTCATTTGTGCAATATTTTAGATAGTAAAATGTAAAATTGTACTTCCTTTAAAAAGATATATTATTCTCTTCGACTATTAACGACTAATTTTGAGTATTTCGCATATGCGTGTATTGTGAAAAAGCTAAACTAATAAAACGACTTTTAATGTCGGCCGAAATGAAGGTAGACAAATTTATAGGAGTTTTCTCTGACGAAAAAGCCGCTATGGTCGTATTTAATCCGAACGTAATTTTCTGACAGCAACAATACAAACTTTGTTATTAGGTAGAATGAATGGCATAATTTCTTTTATTTTTATTAAAATTCGTAAAAATATAATGAACGTATAAATAAAGATATACATAGATCTTGTTGTTACATAAATGCATATATATATATATTAACATGAAAACAATGTATATTAAAATCAAGTTTAAGTATGCTCTGAAAAATCGTAATTCGAGGGATGAATTTTTCCAAGCTCCATTCACTCTGAAATACAAAATAAGATTGGATGGAGAGCTAATAAGAACAAAGAAAAAGAAAGTCGAATTATAGTAACTCGTGAAAGGAAAATAAGAAAAAGAGAATATTTTCCACTCCTTTTTATTCCTCCTCTTTTACCTCTGTTATCAAATAAGTAGAATACCATGTTTACGTGTAATAATCTTTGCAACAACACTCTGGTATGAATAAATCGTATTTGAAAAATATTAACTATATACGATCCTCTTCTTTCATTATTTTTAATATCTATAAACAAGTATCACTTTTATTTTTGTTTAAATACATTACGACTCTTGTTAATAAATCTTTATATTAAATAATTGTAATGCAGTATCAAGGAACGTGTTGGTTTGTTACTCGGCAAAGTATCCAGAAATATACGATAGATCATCTTGCAACGAGAACATAATGTCACTTCGAATTAAATTAGATGAGACAGCGTCACATTTCATGATACGAGTTTGACAAAATAACTTTATGCTCTTGGACAGGTTCATCTGTTAAATTAGGTACGATCTTTCTTCCTGGGAGTCCGTTAAGAGAAAGTGACACTTGAGAAAAATGACTTCCTTTTCTTCACGATCCTTTCTTCGATGTTGAATGAACGGTAACAAAAACGTATGCGTTGCTTACTCTCGTAGACCATTAAAGTTCATATAACAATACTATTACGGGATTCTTATAATTATCTTGAAGAAACGTAAACACAAACAATAAGACAAGTTATTATTCATTTGGAAAATTCATATTATTCAGAATCGTGTTAAATTATTATAATATCATAAATAAGTATATATATAACATTCTTATTAAATGAAAAACTAAATTAAGGCAAAGCTTTAACGTTTTAATTATCGTGTTATCTGAATTCGGATAATAGTAATAATTCCCAATAGACTAGTTAACTTATATTATCTTAAAACAAAATTTACACGTTCTATTTGTGTAATAACTTGTTCAATTAGTAGTCATTTCGTATTAATACGTTCCTTAATTCATGCGACAATTTCTTTTCTACGTCGATAATTTTGATTTATTTATTGTTTCTGACAATCTGAAGGAAATTTGTCTTAACCACCACTGTTTTTACTATTTTTAATAATAATAAAAAAAAAAAAAATAGACACGATAAAAAGATTTTGATAAAATGGAAAAAGATTGCACGGTTAAAGAATTTAAGTTTTTCAAATAAAATAACAAAAGAGAAAAAGAAAGAATATAAAAATCTTATTCTATCTCTTTTCTTTAATATAACGGATTTCCTGAGCTTTCATTTCGTACGGTGGAAAGATTTCTCATCCGGACATTGACCATCTCTCTGTTTAGTTGCAATTGGAACGAAAGTCTGATCCCAGGTGTAGAACGAGAGTCTGCGCAGTGTAATCTTCCAAAGACGATGCACAAACGTCAACTCGCCGAATCGAATGCAGGATGGTTCCGATCGTAACTCTGTTTGCTTTTCTCATAATGGCTCACGGATTTGGATTAAATATACGATCAAACCATAAATTGTGTTCAAATAGAGAAGCACGAACGATTCCCTTGCATTTATCGTTCTATACATGATAAAAAAAAGTAATAAAAAAAAAGAGAAAAAGAATATAAGGTAGCGGGAGGAAAATTGAAGAAGAGAAAAATGTAAAAAAAGGATTTAGATATCTGATAAAAATAATCTTTTAGGACTTTCACTTCCATTTTATTAACACATTGTTATGTATATAAAAAAATATCGTCAAATGAATATTACGATATATTCATAATAACATATGGTAATATTACGTACGCATTAATAAATATTATTAGAATAATTTAAAATAATATCTATGAATGCGGTTTACAAAAAAATTTTTTAATATTTTATCCTTTCGTATTATATACTAAATATACTATTAACGTTCGTTAAAGATAGAATCTAATCGACTCGCATCATTTGTCGTAAGTACTACTATGCACTTCTTAATAGCGTTAAATTGTCAATGAATAGTGTAACATACAGATATCCCAAGGCTTAATCTTGATTCAGTTTATCCACTCGTAGTAAAGGATTCATTGAGATCCAAGTTAGTATATGTGCGTTGGGATATAGTTGACCCTAAAACTAGATCTGTGCTATTCAGATGCTAACTCAAAATTGGTTTCTGGTCACGAAATGGTGGTCTATCCATTAATATCGTTTGATCTTAATATATACATTACTCATATAAGATTTTTTCCATACTCGTAAAATAATTGAAGACATGTACATACTTATATTTATTATCATGTTTACGAAATATCGATTTAGAAGTAATCGATGAAAAATATTATCGGGTATATCAAAATTTTTTTTAACGTATTATGTTTTTATGCGCACTTTCATCGTCTTATATACCATATATGTTTTTTTTTTTTTACTACAAATAATAAATGTAATTAATCAAATAACGATCGGTTAGTGTTTGTGAAATCGATATATCAACGAATAAGTTCGGTGAGCAAACTATTGCCAACTAAAACGTTTCGTGTAAATTAACGTTCGATTAAATACCTAATCGCTATGAAATCTCTCTTGTAAGAGAAAGAGAGAGAGAGAGAAAGAGAATCGATCGAAACTCGATACCAAATCGTCATAAACTCTCTGCTCTTTACAGTAAACCGTACCAAAAGCTATTACATTCGTTACTACATATCAAACATTCAAATACAAATGAACGATATTCATATTTCGATAATCTTTAATATACTCGACACAAGATTCTCTCAAATGAGAGGAAGGGGGAGAGAGAGAGAGAGAGAGAGAGAGAGAAAGGGATGAGATGTAAATTTTGTATAATTAATAAGGATTCTCATCTTGTGTTATCGACTATATTAAACCTTCAAATAAAATTTCTCGAAAAAAAAGATAATATTTATTTTTTAAGTAAAGTTATATTAAGCTACGAATTAATTTTCCAACGTTCTCAATTTTATCGGAAAATTTTTTTAATTACATATTATACATTGTTAAATATTATATTATAGAGAGGGAACATTTTATAATTAGATATTGAATGATAGTTTTTCCCTCGAAAAAGAAGAAGAAAAAATATATTTATTTTATTATTTCGTATAATAAATATGTTCATATAAAACATCTAAAACGAATATTAAAAGTTATAAACAAAAGTGTATCGAATATACATATATGTACATATATAAATAATAAAATTAAATAAAAAGAAACAAGAAATTTGAAAATCTAATAAAAATGATTAATATCAAACTTAAACTAATCGCTAAATAAGCTGACAAATAATAAATTCTATAAATATGTTATACATGAAAACATTCTTAAGGCGCGAATAATGAGGAAAAAAGTAAGCCTTTTATATACACGTATATATGCATAAGTGATGTATATATATATCATGAGAGCGGATATATATATATATCATGAAAATGATCGATACAACCATTAATAATAACGATTCCAAGTGTCTGCCAAAATGTCAGAACAAGCCGAGAGTGTAAGTTATTGGCTAAAGGTATATGTATATTCCCAGTTTTCGTTCGTATAGGTGGAGATCCCAACGGGCTCGTTTCCTATGGTTACACCTTTTGCACTGGCGGCATGGTTAACGCTCTTAGATATCGTCATGGAATTACCCTCTATAGTCGAAAGTTGATACGGTGCACTTTCCCAAGAATTATATTTATCTTCCTGAATTTATTCGAATTAGAAAAAGATACATATATAGATCTCGTTAATCGAATTCTAAATAATTTTCATATTACTTTCCAAAATATTACAATATCTACAAGAATATCTATACGATAAAAGAAAACAATTTAAATAGCTCGTAATGATATCTAAAAATAAATATAATCGAAGTATATATATATATGCATATAAATTATTTCGAATCGAACGAATTGACGAAAAAAAAAATGGGGAGGAAGAGAAGGAGGAGGAGGAAGAAAAGGAGGGGATCATTTTTACGAAACACATTAACTCAAACGCTTGGCATTGTACGTATCAAATAAAAAATGGAATAAAAAAGAGATAGGTGTGTACTTGTAAAAGATAGAAAGAGGGAGAGAGAGAGAAAAAAAAAAGCAAAAAGAGGTTATATAAAACGGTATGAAATATCTGGACAATAGTTGCGGATTGGACCGAACTATCGTAAAAAGCTTGTATAAAGAAATAAGGGTGAGAGGAGGGAAGAGTGAGAGAGAGTTCAAGCGATATATAACTCACATATACATACATACATAATAAATGCAGAGAGCACACGTGAACCAATTTTGTGACACGCTCGATTTTTAGTCGAAAAAAAAAAAACTTTCACAACACAAAAAAATCGACTCTCGCACGAGTTTCGTGAATTAAAATGAATGTTCTTTTCGTTTGACTTTTTCTCTTTTTTTCTCTCTTTCTATTTCTTCCTTTTCGTCCTACCCTTTTTTTATAAAGGCTAATTTAAAAAAGATCCACACGGTCTCCGAATGATGATCTGCCAACTAAACTGGACCAAGCTGTCGGCACATCACATCGCCGTTGAACGAGTCTCAAACGTGACTCGAGAAACAAGTTCTTATTCACTTCTTCCCTTTAATCTCTTTTTTGAACCCTTCTATTTTATATGTAGATAAAATACCAAATTAGTTTTTCGAATTCGGAATAATACCTTTCTTAACATTACATTTACAAATTGAGCCAATTTGACTCATCAAAAATTTGATTACTATATATAAAAAACTTAAATATTATTTTTTCAAAACATACGTTGATTTTTAGTTACGTAATAAAATATACGTAAATAATAATTGTTCCCATGTATTTAACCTTTCATTCAAACAATATTTCTAAATCATCAAAAAATAATGAACAAAACATCTGTAAAACCTAGTGTTAACGTCACGCCAAAAATAAAAAAAGAAAGAAAATTATAGGGATCAAAGTAGAAAAGGGACACCTGCGCTTTTGTCGATCGTCACGGTTGTCGAGATATCCTCGAAGCTTTAAAGGCACAATTAACCGGTTAACCTCGACCTCTGCCTTTTCTCGGAGAGAACATCGCGTATCTAGTAGACGACTACGAACCTCCTTCCTTTTCCTTCTCCTTCTCTTCCTCCTCCTCCCGCCTCACCGAAGAAGGGTTTCAAACGATTTAACTAACTATAAAAGAACTTATTTAACGGGATACGACTAGTTGGTTGATATTAGTCGTTTTACCTCTACCGAGAAAACTATTAGATTCCTCCTATGAGATTAGTTCATGACAAAAGGAATCACACCTAATCATTTAGAGACACTGAGAAAAAGAATAAAACCGTTGTGATACGTGTATTTAGAAATAAATGTGTTTAAAAATAAATTCGATAATATATTGTACTTATGTAAAATGATTTAACCAAATAATGTCAATAATATTGATCAGTTATTTTGTTAAACATTCATGGAAAATATTTCTTATATCATTAAGATATTAATTAAAAATATTTTTAATAGATACCTAACCGTATATGTTAGCTTGTCTTTATTAATTAAGATGATTGACATCATCTTTGTATCTTTGTATGTTTTATCGATTAATTTAAATGGATATGATATAATACTGATATTGTAAGTATAGATAAGATCAATAAAAAAAAGTTTTAAAAAGACAATATCTGTTGGATATTTATAATATTTTTGGTATAAAAAAAAAACAAAAAAAAACAGGATGCATACATATATAAGATCGAAATTGAAGAATGTTAAGATTCGCATGGTCGTTTGTCAACATATACCAAATACGTTGATGAAAACCCGAGTATTTAAATTTATTCTTCAATATTTCTGACATACACCAAGGGACCATGTGAATTTTAACTTTAATTTTTGTCTTTTACGGTATATACATATATATATATTAAGTACATGTCATAGTAATACATAATTTTAACAGGAAACGCGACTACAAGGAGCCCCTAGTTCCTAACATCTGACAGCACCAAACACGGGGTGGCATCGAGAGAAATTCTTGGATAGAGTGGGAGGGGTGGATTCGTCTCGTAGACAGTTCTCCTCCCATTTTAATATCGAGATTCGGTGGCGGACAAAAGCTTAATCCAAGAGCAAACTTTCGAACGTCGCGCGCGTATCGTCGAAATTCAAACCCCTTTCTCTCTCCCTCTCTCACCCCCACTCCCTTTTTTTTCTTTCTCTTCACCAACCTTCCAAAGTTAGTTTATTCTATCGAAGACGAACTCGTCCAATATACATCGAAGATGCTCGATCGATTTATTCCAACCGGTAATAGACGTGTATTGCGAATCTTACATACATCTCACGAGACGTTGCTGTAACTGAAGCTGAAGATGAGAAGAAAGTGAGAGAGAGAGAGGAGGATTTGAGAGGAAAGGAGAGTCACCACGAAGTTTTCACGGAAGAAGCTTTCATCATGGTTGAGTTCGATTTACATAAGAATTTCTGGCAACCGGTCCAACTATCTTTCTTTCTCTCTCTCTCTCTCTCTCTCTCTCTCTCTCTCTCCCTCCCTCTCTTACATTTACACACATACACACATTCTTTTTATGTGTTCCTTCTTGGTGCATCCTTTTTTGCTTTCTCGACGAAAGAGACGAGAACGAAGTGATAAAAAGAAAAAAAGAGTAAAAGAACTAGATGGAAGAGGGCCTCGAAGGCAACCTCTGAATCGATACGTTTCGAGAAGGTGTCATCACGTCGAGAGCACAAGATTCGTCTATCTCATTTTCTTTTTTTCTTTCTTCCTCTACAGCTCTTCTTCGTTTGACTCGACTCTACTACTATCAACTTCCTAAAATAGCATATATTTTTTTATCGATCAGATTTCTCTCTCTCTCTCTCTGTCTTTCTCTTTCTTCGTATGTAACTGCAATCCTTCCCAATGCACAAGAAGATATAGAGGTTGCCTTGTCGTATAGTATTGCGAATGAAACAAAGTGATTGTTTCTATCGACGAAAGGAAGAAAATAAAATAAAAAAAGGAATGTAGATTTGTAGAAATTGGAACGTATCCTTTTATAGAAGAAAATTTTTTTCTTTTTCTATAGAAATTTGAGAATTGAAAAGTGCAATGTACACTTATTTTTTCCTAGTCGACTAATCAAATAAATTATAAAATAAATATTGTTTAGTTTTTTATACTTTTAATCGACTGTCATTAATGCCACCAAAACGTATAATAAAGATTATTGAATTATTCGTAATGGAAACATCAGATCAAAGAAAGAGAGAAAAAGATAAAACATTTCAGTTTCTACACATACCTACAATATTTCTCAAATACTTCTACAACGTATAAGAATTCGAAAAGAGAAGAAAACAAAATTTCGCGTGGGATAATAAGTGTTTACGTGCAATTGAGACATATATATACATCAATCTGTATTAACTGTCGAACTGTGTCGACAAAATTGATAGTTAAAAAGCAATTTCGTTTCGGAACTGCATTCGACCGGTGAAGACTAGTAAACGAACGAAATACGCTCTAATCGAAGGAGAACTATAGTATGAGAAAAAGAAATAAGAAAGAGAAAGAAAGAGAAAACATCGTAATCAACGTGTAATCTCCGAGTTTATATTTGACAGCTTTGATGGTTCTTACAATTTTTCAAACTTATATAATATATAATATATATATATTTCTTCTTCTTCTATTTTTTTTTCGTAGGTTTAAGGACTTTGACGAATGTGCAGAGGAAACTTCTTTCGAAAGGTCACTCGAGTATTATTCGTCTCAATCGATTTTATTTTCTTGAGATATCGTCTCCGCGAGCACGCGCGTGCATACACACACACACACACACGTTCGCATGTTCGTCCAGAAATAGATGGTCCGACAAAACCTGTGACCAAACGAAAAGAAACTTTTTGCTCATCGATCAGTAAGTAAAGACATTCATTCCTCTTTGTTTATCTCAATTTTTTTCTTATTATTTCTTTTTTTTTTGTTTTTATATGCGAGCGTTATATTTTCTTATTTTCAAGAAGATCGAGATTCAAACTTATTATTAAGTCATTTTCCCATAGTTACCCCATTAACATCGATGAGATTTCTCGGTGAACTTATATAGAGATCGAACGGAGTGGCTCCGATAATTACTCGAATGGACGGACGAGTCTTGCTTGTGTACCCAGAACGGTCGAGTTACTATACGAGAGAGAGAGAGAGAGAAAGAGAGAGGTTGAAACTATCGATCCACGAGTTTCTTTGTCCTCTCTTGTAGAGAAAAGAAAGAGAAAAAGAAAGGGAAAGGGAGAGAGAGAAATAAAAAGATTAAAAAAAAAGCAATCATTTTTGAAAATAAACTATAACTAACATAAATCTTATAGTATTTGAATATATGACTTTATGTAACTTATATTGTTTTATTAAAAATTACATTCCTGAAGTTACTAGCCGTTACATAAAAAACGAAAGCATCAATAATAGTGTTTTTAAAATAAAAAATTAATTCGACGAGTAATAACTCAAATTAACATATATGTTAATTAATTATTTTCGAGTAAGCATAGAAATGATATAAAACTGTGATTATTAAATTAGTAAGTCGCTAAAATTTAGACGATTTTTCTAAACACACGTTCAATTGAGAATTCTGGCACGTGAATGTGTGTGTGTGTGTATGTGTCTGTTATAGGGATTAAAACTTGTCCTGATTAAGTCCAATTTTACAGAAATATATCAATAAAAATTAACCAAAAATATGACACAGTTGTCCTAGATATAAGAATGTTATTTTCGATATGAAGATAAAGATAAATTCAAAGCTAAAAACACTGGTTTTATTATTATATTTCTTGATTTTGAGTTAATGTATAAATTAACGTTTTTTCTCATTCTTTTTTTATCTTACTTTATTATATATATATATATATATTAGGGTGGGTCAAAAAAATGACTTTTTTTTTTTTAAGTGCCACGGAAAAATGGGTTCCTAGAACCCTTAAAACAATTCTCACCAAATATGAGCTCTTAATTTTAATAGGAAGATCCTCCGCATCGCAGTTTTTTATTTTTTTTCCAGTCTAATAGATTAAAATTCATACCTCATTATTTATTGATTGTACAGAAAAATGTTCTAGACGAATTTTGTAGGAAATTTAATGCTCTACAAAAAAGGTATCATATATTTTTTCCGTAAACCTCACCATTTGAATTATATTGAAGATTTAAATTTGATGATTTTTAGACAAATT
>NW_015148972.1:3791259-3811853 GCF_001465965.1 Polistes dominula | reverse complement strand
TATATTTCTTGAACTTTTCATCATTTTCATCCTTATTACGGTCTATTTTTCCCTTTCTTTCTTTCACCCTCTCGGTTACGGCAAAACGAATTTAGGATTTCGACGCAAGCAAAAAAGTTTGGGAAAATCCTTCCGGTTAGGTTCGTCGTTCGACTATATGTCACATTTAGATTCTGTCGAAAACGGGCGAACTGCTGTGAGGAGGTTGAGGAGTGGGTGGTTGGTTGGTTGAAGGGGGGTGAATCGCAAATCCGTGAAATTTCCCTTGCTTGCAGAGTTTCGACATTCGAGCGACATCGAACGAGGATCGCCGTGCTTGCAAATAGGGACGCTGCTAAGCCGAGCGTGAAGATAATCGTTTTTCCGTTAGGGACGACGTTACTTCACTTCCGATCTCACTCACTCACTCGCTCACTCACTCGTTCGCATACATACGCGATGTGATCATACGCAAACGTATATCGTAAAAGCCATAAACGAAAAGAGTGTTGGAGCCTGAACGTTTTCCCTCCCCCATCACCATCCTACTATCATCTACCGCAAATCTTCGCGCTAAATTTCGTTGCTCGTACCTCTAGCTTGAAAAAGAGAACATAATTTTAGTTTTTAAAAATGATGATGATAATAATAATATAGTCTCGCGTTTAGCTTACATCGCTTGATGATTATTTTTTTTCTTCTTGGGGGGAGGGGAGAGAGAAGGAGTGTTTTTTTCAACGTCACGCCCAAAATGACGATTAAAAAAGAAAATGAAAAAGTGTTCAATTCCCCTTCTTTGGGAAATAATAATATAATTTTAGTTTTGTAAATGATGATGATAATAATATAATAAAGTTTAGCTTACATTAGATGGCTTGATGATTATTTTTTTATTTTTTTTTTATTTTTATTTATTTTTTTTTTTTTCAACTTCACGCCTAATGACGAGAAAGAAAATGAAGTCTTCTTTGAGAAATAATAATATATCTGTCAATGAAATTTTTTAACAATTTTTTCTCTGACGAAATTTAAAATAAACGATAACACTTCGAATAATTTGTTTCATATATATGTAACTTCTATCTAAAGGATTAAAAAAAAAACCTTACACTACAAGCAACGATGTTATTTACACTTTACATGCAACAATTTATCGTTCGCACCTTATACATACGTTGCAATGAAATTCAACATTTAACGGACAAATTTAGAGAGTGTTTGCACGTTAATACAAGCTCTTTTGAAGGATAGAAATTTTGATTTAGTATGTTTCAACCGATGAGAGAGTGCAAGAGAAAGATGTAGACAAAAAGAGAGAGAGAGAGAGAAGCATTTCCACGTAGTTACACTTTGAATATTATTTTGCGCGTTGCGTTTAATTACGCACGTTTCCGAAATATTCTGCGCAACTCGTATGCAATTATTCTTGCGAATAGGGTGGCAGCGCGTTCCGCATTTCCTAGTGCTACGAATTTTTACTCTATTAACTGCCTCTACGATTATACTTGTATATACGAGCACGCACGCGCGCACGCGCACACACACATATTCAGAGGCATGCAACTATATATATACTCGAAAATAAATAGTGCATGGTTGCGTTTAGCAATATTCTCGGCATTCGCGAAACGAACGTTTTCAACAAAAGTTTAATTATTCGATCGTCTGTCGTTCTTTTTTTTTCTTTTTTTTAGTTACCGTAGATAGGAACAACGTTGGTAGTAAATTTTTCAAAGAGTTTGTTTCGTTAGAGTAGTGGACGTTTTGTTATAATAAAGTAGAGTTATGATTGACACGGTGTGTTAAATTCTACGATCGATAGACTTTCACATTGAAAAATCCAAATTAAACGACACTTCGTAATAAATAAAGAAAAAAAGAAAAAAAAATTAATTACTACTTAACTGTGTTATATATATATATATATATATATATTTTTTTTTTTATTTATTCTTTATTATCATTATATTTTCGATATTATTGTTATAATTATGATCATATTGTCGATGATTTTGATTAAATTTGAAATACGAATGCAATCATTGTAACGTACACATAAACAAATAATACACCACTGATCGTGTTTAAATTTATTGACAGATATTTACTTATTATAGAAATATCATTTTATCTCAAAATTTTATCAAAAATGTTATTACGGTTTTTTTCTTCTTTTTTTGTGTGAAAATTGTCATATGTGCAATTCGTTTAAGATCTAATCTAAATAATTAATTCTAAATATTGTTTAAGTAAAAGGGTTAATTTAGTATACTTTTTTCTTTATACAGTAGTTATTTTCATCTAAAGAGATATTACCAACCAAATCCTATATCATTTTCTCTCATATTCTATAATTTAGTTATCTCATACGTGTCAATAGTTTCTTTCTGTAAATATAAACGGTTTCCATCGCAAACAGAAACGGAAAAGTGACATTTAACGATGATTTTTGCGCGTAACCGTCAAATTAATTCGCTTCCTTTTCAAGCAGCTTTTAAACGTTCGGCCCAAAATATTCGCTCGACTTAATCGTTCCCAACGCTTCCACCCGTTAAATTCATCATTTCAAAAACTTCTCAATCGAGAGTTTTATCGCATTTCACCTTGCGATAGAATAATAAATTTGTCAGCATGTTCAAATCTACAGAGCTACGGTATTTTTCATCAAAATTATACGGGAATAGATAGCAACGAACTTTCCAATTATCCTGAAAAATTTCAAATTTTGTCCACAAACGTCAATCTGATCAACTAATTACCACGTAGTAACTTCCCAAAGTGAACGAACTCTTTGAATCTTTAAATAAAAAATTATTTCGATACCCAGAAATTCTTCTTTTATCGCATTCAAATTTATTTTTTCCAAATTACCATATTTAATTAGATATTTTTACAGGTTAGATTAGTACCTCAAAATTATCTAACATAAAATTTATAAAAAAAATTATATTTAAAACTTTCAATAAACGGTATTTGTATTTTAGCAGGGGTTTATTATTATTCATGGAAAAAGAAAAGTAAGTTTATTTATATTGGGAGAAAAAGAAAATATAATAAAACATTCTAATCAAACGACAATAGTAATAGTAAATAATGTCAATAGTAAACCACAAATAATGAATATTTATTTATTAACAATTCGTGATACTATCAAAAGCATCGGTCGTTCATTTTACATGCGTCCCGCGTACGCGGCCTGTGCACTTAAATGCATAACCATAGATTGCACAAGCTGGTTGAACTGGAACGATCGAGGAGAGAGGAGAAAGTTTAGTAGCCCTTCTCTCCTTCTCTCTCTCTCTCTCTCTCTCTCTCTCTCTCAAGAGCTCTTCCTCTTTATCCCCCATCCCCTAAATCTGCCGAAAAGCAACAGTAATTTCGCCGATCGCAATTTCCCAACGTCCTCTTCTCTCCGAGTTGCTACCACTTCCTTCCCTTCTCATCCCTTTTCCTTCCCTTACCATTTTACCCTTCCACGATTATTTCAAATCGTTTCTGCCGTAGGTATCACAGAGTCGAAAATTGAGTCCTCTCTCTTCCCTCCCTCCCCCTTCCACTCTTCCCTTTTACCCACTTAGCTCGATTTCCTTCTTCTTCTCTCCGCAACTCGACGAAGAACTTTGGAACAGACAGATTGATTCGCATAGTTGAACATCTTGTAACTTTAAAAAAGTATCCCACCGCTCTTTACTCATTTTACTCCACTTTTGCTTTGTCATGCTATGGAATACCTCTACAATATAGTAAGAACTTTTGAAAGCAACTCCACTCTTCAAGAAACGAGTCATTCTACGTTCTCCTAAAAGCGAATACAATAATATAATAAAATCGTGAGATTCACGACAAAATCTGTTATTATTGATATCTCTGTTAAGAAATAAAAGGAAAAGTAAAAAAAAAAAGAAAAGGGAGAACAAATTCTTTCTTGTTTCTATTCAATATTTCTTATATCCAAAATTAGATTTTAAATACATACTTAAATAGAAGAATCGTTACGAAATCGTTGCTAGTCAAATCAAAAAATAAGAAAAATCGGAAAACTAAATAGACTAAGTAAAATAACGCGTGAAGATAAGATCGAATGAATATACATAAGTTTCGAAACAACCACGCGATCTCACTCTAGAATAAACGAGGACATGAATTTTGTAAGAGCATTTTCCCCAAGCATGTTTCATTTTATTTTTTTTTTTATTTTTTTATTTTTTTTTTTTGGGGGGTAAAACGAACGAAGAGGATACACGTTTTCTTCGCGGTGAGAGTTAAGACACGAATACGCGATTCTTCTTACATAAATCATGCGAATGCATATATGATTAATTTATCTGTTAAATTTTATAACATTAATTTTTAATAAAAAAAAAAATTACATTCTTTTACGTTGAAATGTCAAATAAAATTATAGAAACAAACGATTAGTACTAATCCTTGTCAACTCCTTATCTTTCTTTTTCTTTTTTTTTTCTCCATACATTTAAAACCGGTAGTGAAAATGCATTTTATGTTTTCCGGAAACGTATTTCGTACTGAGTTATTTGTCACGCGCATTCGTTCATAAAATCAAAGACCTAGGAAGTCCGTCGTTCTACTTTCGAATAATAGAAACAAATCATCGAGCTGACATCGCGTGTAGACAATGACAAAATATAAAGCGACTAATCGGGACTTATGCTTATGTTAAAAATCGATCTTTTTCTTCGACACAATTTTGGACATACATATGTATTATATAATATTTATATTTATATATATATATATATGACGATGATATGACCAATGACCGAATTCAAACTGTCGAAACATTTCAAATCTCATATCTGTTTACTTGGATATATTTATTTATTATTTATTTTATTCTACAAACAACGTGTAATTGCTTTTCACAAAAAAAAAAGGAAAGAAAATACTATACCAATCTTTCGATTCGAATTAACTCTCCTGATGTAATCCAAATTTTTTCTGGTATTATATACAAAAGGAAAATTAATATAACGCTACATCGACAAATATTAAATTAACTATAAATTAACAATTTACAAAAGATATTGTATTTACTTTAATACGTAAATTTAGAGTTGTAACATTAATAATAATACATCACGTTATATTTCTTTTTAGAGGGTACAACTTTTACACAAAATAAATTTTAATATTGTAAAAGAGTTTCATTTACAAATACAATTAAATAACATAAATTTAAAATATTTTATTCTTTAATTATAAATAACTCCATTTGGAATAAAATTGATATTTAATCGAGAAATGCTTTTATATTACAGTACATATATTTTTTCATTTTTATATTTATATTTATATAAAAAAGTGTAAAAACTTTAAGAACCCAATTTCCATAGAGATATTATAAAGCAATACACATGGTATCATGTGTAAAGAATACAAAAAAGGAAATTAGACAGAAAAAAATATATCGATATATACGATTTGAAAATAAATACATGAGATCAATAGAGAATTAAAAAAAAAAAAAAAATAACTATTCGACATGTTTTTAACTAGAAGCACTCGTTGAAGGAAATATCACTCCTCACGACGATGTACCTATGTCATGCTGTATCAAATATAAAGATTCGTCGGACAATAGATTCGAAATAAAGGAAAACGAGCCATTCTACTGGTACGATTTACCGGAGCGGCGAACAAGCACAAAACATTATCCTACGATCATCCAGCACTTATACTTTCGCTAAAGAATTCCCTCCAACGTTCCACATTCCATATTCGTTTTAACCTGGATCTTTTCCAAGAAATTCCCTCCTTCCTAAGTTAGCGGGGCGTAAATTCATCTACTATACCGCATAGCTCTTATCCAAAGCACGCTAATCCACTATCGTACGATTATTGGATATCTCGAGAACTATCATAAAACCGCGCACATCGGGTCTAAAAGATAAGGTCGATCGTTTCTTCCATAACGTTTATGTCTACATATAAGCGCAATAAATATTCAAATACGTGGATTTATATAATAACATGATAAAAATCTAAATACAAACATACGCATAAGGTGTATAATACATACATGTACGTACGTGTGTATGTATGCTTAGATATAAAATAAACACAATACTCTAAACATGAATTATAAAAATTTAATAAAGCACCAAATTTAATATTAATTGTTATTTAAATAATCGTTTGGGTCTTATGCTTAATAAATGTAAAATTATTAACAAAAGTTCTTTGATAAAAAGTAGAACGTAATACTGGATAGGTTCAGACATAACCTATATATATATATATATATATATATATGATATACAAGAAAGTAAATAAAAGCTGGTTTACACGTTTTGTATACGAGATTGCGAAGTAGAGCGAAGCTTCTATTCTACGTAATAATTTTTAATAGTCGGAGAGAGGTGTATATCTGTAAAGTGTAAGAACAAAGTCAGTAGAGCTGGTTCGATTTTTATAAACAAAGACCTCGTCAATCTACGAAAGAACGAAATGATTCATAGGACGAAAGGGACCTCGACACTTGCAAATGGAACGAAAGTAACTCGATAATATGTATTTATAAGTATGCATGTTGTACGTGTATAACTACGTGTTTGATATAAATGTACATTTAGTAAGGCAAATATAGTAGAATAGTATTTCATTAAACGAGAAAAGAAGACGGAAAACTCTCATTCTTCATAACAATTTTCACCAAGAGAGTTCCATTATTCTAAAAGCATAACCTTGTTCAACGTCCAACGTGAGTTTATTTTACTTGACCACGTGAGATGAATTGCCAGGCATCTCTCTATTCGCTATAATCGAACTTTAATAAAACCGATGAAGAAAGGCAAAGGTTCGACCATTAAGAATGGCACCTTTTATACAAATCAATTAAATTTCATTCATTCCAACTATCCCACAAATATAATGTAAACGATTGATACGTTATTATATTAATCGAATCAAATAAATAACTAGGAATTATTTCAATATAAATATTATCGATGCATTTGACAATTTCAATTTATCATCAAACATGTAACTGTATAAGTACAAATTTTCGTAAAATGTATGGTACGTCAGCATAAATTAACATCTATCGTATATATTGGTTTTTTTTTTGTTCAGTCTTCCTATTTATCTTTTGTTTTTTATTATTTTCATCATAATTCATTCTCGGATCTCACCTTCCAACGGTATTTACAGCAAGTCGATCGTACGTAATGAGAGTACCGTTCACGTGGGTACCGTAACAGATCATTCTTACAACACAACGGTTGTTTCTTTTCTTTTAATCTTATTTTATTTCTATCTTTCTTTCTTTATTTATTTATTTCTTTTTCTACATTAAGAAGAGTCCCACTTTTAAATTAAGCAAAAACATTTTATACGATGACCATAGATTTTTACAATGTAATTTCAGCGATTCCGTCCTAATCAATTATTTTACATTTGTTAAAATGACACGAATAATATCGATGATCAATGAAAAATCTAGGGTATTCGATATTATATGTTCATTAGCGACCTTGCTTAAATTGTTCAGGTTTATAGATAAATTTTCTTGGTATATTCGAAAGATTAAATCTATTTTCATACTGAAATACGTTGTCGTTGAACGTCATATCGCTGAACTGTCTAACTGGAAATAGAATAACTGGAAACACAACTTTTCTCTCTCTCTTTCTCTCTCTATCCCACTCTGTCTCTCTTTTCCGATATATATATGACTTACTTACCTCCATCGCATGCGATGTTAACTTTAGTGTTTTTAAACCGCGTTTGGAATGTTTTTATTCAAGTACGGACAGTAGATTTCATTAAGAATCAGTCAGTTGTGGATCGGCGATTGTAAATATTAGACAGTTATAAAGTATCATGAAAATGTAAGCGAAAGAAATGTGAAATTTTCAAAGGAGTTCGCAATTCTGTAAAAAAAAGATACCAAGTGTGTGTAGAAATAAAAGGTGGACACGTGAAAAATCTTCTGTAAACATTGAAAATTTAGTAGTTAAGTTATAAATATTGAATGATTATTTTTAAACACCCTGTATATAACACGTGTATAATAACTATTCTAATATAAATACAGTGAATGAGTATTAAAATAATTGTTAATTAATGAAAAGGAGAATATGTATTGTTACCTGAAAACACCAAGTATATGATAGGAGTACCGTCTTCTTCGAAATTCATTTTCATACTGACACGTTGTCATCTATTAAAATACTTTTATTAAATGCTGTTTACATGACTTTCCGTATATATAATATCCTGTACTTGGTGTTTTTAAGTAACAATAGACATTTTTTTTGATTAATTATCAATTATTTTAATACTTTAATGCACTTTACTTATATTAGAATAGTTATTACACACGAGTTACATAGGTATATATGTATATAAATGTATATACAGTACTAAAGAACATGATCAGCCCAGAGTAAATGATATACACACAATATATATCATAGGAACATATGCGAAAATGATAATTTTACTTGACACTAAGTACCAATTTTTATGATCATCGATAATGTTGATTAACGTTTATCCACAAGTTTATAACTCGTGCAAAAATAAATTCCTGTCTTGGGTATGTAATAAGACTATAAATATAAAAAAAAAAGGATAAGAAGAAAAAAGATAAAACTTGTTTTTTTTTTTATTCTTAACGACTATAACCGTTTTACCAATCCAGCATCTCAAAAAAACAAATCGTTTTTCTAAGTTTTTCGAAAGACCAACTGCATCCAGATAAACAAACCAAACAACGTTAAGAAAGATATCGATTATTATTTCTACGGCTAGATCATTATCGTCAATCAAAGATGCACGGGAGTAAGGTAAACTTGTGAAAGATATATCTAGAGATAAATTCTATGATAAGAAGAAACACGATAATTTTCCATTTTCTTCCTCGTATAATACATAATTTAACAAACTCGCCGAGAGACGAAAACAACATACGATCCAAGTTTTCGTCCAGAATCTCAATTTATTCTTGTAGATTACGTCGTTGGCGCAATTATGAGGTCCGGCCAAAGCACACACTACTAATCTTGAACGATAGTGAAGATGGTCGTTGTAGAATCAGACACCATTAGGACGTGTTGGATTTGCAATAAGAGACAGCACGAATTCGTTAATCCCTATCTCTCTCTCTCCCTCTCTCTCTCTCCCTCTCTCTTTCTATCTCTCTTTCTCTAAGTTTTCGTAACTGAAATTTATTAGAACGGTGGATCAACATGCGTTGGACGATTCACTATGTTCTTATTCTCTTTCTCACTTCAGGATAAAGACTGCACGTGCCAAGACTTATAATGACGTTGATAAAGATTATTTCTTTTTTCTTTCTTCCATTCGACTTGGCTCGTATCGAAAGAAAAAAAATTTCTCAATGTCATTTTTTTTATCACATATTTTCTACACATTACGTGTTTTACGAATACCTAAATTAATTATATTAAATTATATATATATATATAAAAGATGACATTCCTACAACACGGTTCCGTTCTAAAAAGATATTCGAGAATTGAATAAAAATTCTCGTACAACACGAAACGTAATGAGAAGTTTTAATGAATATAGTAAATCTTTGTTCTTCGAATCAATCATGTTCATTCTAATAAAACCGATGGATCCTATTAAATGAATTATTACAGGATCGAGTGTTACAGCTAACTTTGATCATTACAGTAACTAATTTAATCGAAACTACAAATCATTCGAACTGTGTAAGCCTTGTAAAAAAACAAATTAAAAATCGAATCATTCATCGATCATTGCTATGTAAAGTTGGAACATTCTAAGAATATAGATAAATATCAAATCAATGATGCGTAACGTATCATCGACGAGAATGTAAAATAGTGTTTTTTTCGTGCACGCGCCATCGCTGAAAGGTACGCGCATTTCGATAAAAAAAAAAAGAAAGAAATGTTCGTCATATCATCAATTGCTGCAAATTCTTATAAAATAAAAAAAAAAAATCAAGAATGACGTTTAGCACCGAATCTCACTTATTAAACAAGAATTTATTCAATTTCTTAAATGTACAATGATAAATAAACGTAACATCATACCGTAGTATGAATTTAAAACGATAACAAAAAACACGTTCGAAGTTTTTCTGTATTGATTTTCATTTTCTCTCTTTTCGTCATTATCAACTACGTTTCAATTTTCACCATTCTTTTTCGTTTTCTTTTAAAACTTCTTTTTTCTCCTCGGCTGATTTTCTTCGGAACTTCGAAAGATCATTTAATCCAGACGAAAGAGATAATAAGTGCGAAAAGAGTAGTGTGGATAAGAAATAAGAAGTTGCAAGTTAGTCAAAAAAAAAAAAAAAGTAAAGAAAAAAGAAGAAAAAGGAAAAAAAATCAGATGATTCGTGAAACTTTGCTAGATTTCAATCGAAGTATAAAGTAATGGAATAAGCTACCGAAAGCAAGACTCTTTCTTGCAGGAAAAACGATGATATTAGTCGTAGTAGTAGTAGTAATACTTATGAAAACTTGGAATATCATAATAAGCTCGTTTGACGGAAGCTTTTCGCCATTCGTCGGACAACAAAAATTATTTGAATCTTGTGAAAAATCGAACAAAAAATCGATAAAAAAAATAAAAAGTAGAAATAGAGTCGATATATTGAAAAAAAAGAAATATAAGAAAAAAAATATGACCGAAGAAGAAAAGATAAAATGATAGGAAACGAAACGGGGAAAAAGGGTGAAGAAGAAGAAGAAGAAATAAGGTAGAACTGCTCCGAGGCATTAACGAAGAAAGCTTTCCGAGTGAACGGTTAAGTTAGCCGAAATTTATGGCTGAACTGAATCGAACGTAAAATACCCAAGGCAAAAAGAGACGAAATCAATTCGAAAGCTCTTTTCCTCTTCTCGCACTCTACATTTTCCTCTCTTTCTTTCATCCTTTTTTTCTTTTTTCCTCTACCATAATGTCGCGAATACTAGTTTCGTTCGATACTGGAAGGAATCATAAATTTACGATTCTATTTCGTTAATAAGCTCCTCGACCGAACAATTTACAAAATTATCTTTGACTCGTTTTATCTTTTCCTTTATTATTTTATCCTATCGATACATTTTCATCGAACTAAAATATAAAAAATAAAATATTTCGCACATTATATCGTTTACGTTATATAGTTTCATTCATCGAACCAGGTTTATTAATGAAGCAAAAAAAAAAAAGAAAAAAAATTATAGATAAAAAGGAAGCATAGAATTTTCATAAAAATAATATCTGTTTTATTATTAAAGAGAAAGAATGAAAAAGAAAAAGATAATTTGTATAAACGTCTTCGATGATACGTACCACACATACGTAGAAAATTATCTTCAACGATATAAAATTGCGAAGCGAGGAAAAACCGGGAAAAGGAATTTTTGTTTTTTTTTTTTCGATAAAAGAAAAGAATAGGTTACATCACTTTTTTTCCGGGGTATTATTTTGTTTTGTATTTTTATTTGCATATCTTTTTCTTCCTTTCCAGATCAGTTTGCACAGTAGGTACGCGAGGGTGAACTCTCTCTCCCTCTATACTATATATATATATATATATATAGTATATCGTAGTCGTCATTTTGTCTGCATTTGCGATGGGGGTTGGTTGGTCTATTCAAAACTCGAACTCGTAACAAATTCGTTCGCGGATGCTTTCGTATTCTTGAGCAGTACCGAACTCTGAATATGTAATATCACGGAGAGAAGTCTGTCTCCTCTTCGGTCGGAGAATTACAAAAGACAAAATAACGAAAAAAGTCTGAAAGATACACACGCTTTGCACGCGAAAATTTATAAATGATTTTAAGGATTCACGGAAAAACTTTTATAAAAAAATAAAATAGAAAACGTTAACTACTTCAAGGACATAGATAAAACTTAGTCGTTTATGTCGACATTAATCTACTTCGATTTGTTCGATGTTCGACCGATTCGGAAGTTCCAAGGTCGAAGTATTAGAAAAGTCCATTTATTTCGTCCAAACACAAAGCTGTTTTTCACGTAATCGAGGTCTCTCTCTCTCTCTTTATGTAACGTCAACGATCCATACCGAACGTTCGCGGTAAGCGCACACACACACACACACACACACACACACACACATGTATATATATATACGTATCATGTGTCATGTTAGAAGCGTTATAACTACAGACTTAGCCAGTATTAGCCTCTCCCATCCATTCTTAATCCTTTTATTCTCGTCCTATTTTCCTGACATTCGTCTTTTTTCCCCTTCTACCCCCCCCCCGTTTACGCGAATTAATCTTGTGATGCTTTTTATAGACTAATAGTCAGTAAACAGAAGATGAAAAAAGAAAAGAAAGAAGAAAAAACAAATGTAATCGGTTGAAGAAAAAAAATAAAAAGAATTCTAACGATGACGTAATATGTTCTAAAGGACATTGATACATCATATGATTCTGATTTAATATACTGTACATACGTATAAGTATTACACAAGGATGTTGATGAAATAACAATTCCAATTTTATATTATCAAAAGTATTCTCTCCACAGCTGACGGTTCTCGACTGACGACTATAAGATTCTCTTTCCTTATGTATAAACATAGTCAAGCATATAGGATGTTTACATGGTTTCGAGATGGATATTATATTACGTATAAATTTCTATACGAAGGTTAAGACATTTCAAAGATTTTAAGGTTAAGGTCTTTCGTACGACATATAATTTAGAAAATTTTTAATAAAATCATTCTATCAACAAAATAGAAATAATAAAAACTTACTAATGATTATTATCATCTTATAAGGCTAACGTAAAATGATAATAAAAACGAATAGTTACTAAATATAATTTTTTCCCTTAAGAAAACTAACTAACAAATCGTAGAAGAACATTTTTGGCACGGAAAAGTAACAAGAGCAGTCTTTCTTGACAATCAGTCACATCTGTTGTGTGAGAATCTCTCCGCAGTGTCGACTGTTCAGCCAAATGTCCAATTTCTGATAAAAAAGAACCAAACAAAAAAATCTTATAATCGTTACATCATTTAGACTATAAGAACACTTAAATAATTATTTGTATTTGATTCGTGTGATGACAGTATAAGTACAATACAATACAATACAATAAATAATATTCTCTATATAATATAAATCAATTTTTTTCTAGGATCATAAAATTATATTTTGCGCCGAGGAACGAAACATTTGTAATTTTGCATATTGCATACAACAATCATTGACCGAAAACGTACAACTAGTAAAATTTTATATAGAACAAGATAGAAATGTTTCTAACCTTTAATATTATAATATAAGAAGTGTAAAAACAAAAAAAAGAATATATTTTCTAGGCAGGTAGCACGCGTTACAAGTACTTTGCAAATAAAAAAAAAATCTCCAAGCTGACAATATTTTTTAACCTTTTCATCTCTTAGTTATATATATACACGATATACGTGTATGTAAAATCTCGCTGACTTTCAATGATAAACTGCATCAAGGAAAAAAGGATTTCAATCCATGCAAGATCTTTTCTACTAGAAAATACAAGAGGAAAAAGAAAAACTGAACAGAATAAGATACATATATATAATGTAAAAAGAAGAAAAGGAAGATTGATAACGTACACACAGAAAAGAAATATTGAAAGTCGTTTCCAGTGCTCGTTATTGACGCTTCTTCGAGTTATTCTTTGATGATACTTCAAATTGCAACCAAACGCATCATTTTCTTTTTCATTGCGTTTGACTTCATTCGCCAAAAAGTCCCTTATTCTTTCCTAAAGTACTTTCCTCCCTTCCATCCCTTCTCTCTTTAATTCATTTTTCTCTATTCTTCTTCTTCTCGCAAAAGCCTCACGACGGCAACGAGCATTCCGTTATAATACAGTAAACAAGCTACGCGCACGATAAAGCACTCGTGGATTTCACAAGAATAACACAAGTAGTCCGTACACTTTCTCTTTGTGCGCGGTCAGGTACGTTTTTATGAAAGCGTGTAAAAAAAAAATAAAAAATACAAAAAATAAAAAATAAAAGAAAAATTAAATAAAAAAATAAATAAAAACAGAGAGGAAAGAACTTTTCACTCCCTGGATGTCCCAAAGTACGACGATTTAATTACGACCGTGAAAGGAGATAAAATAAAATGACAAAATAAAAGAGAGATGAGTTTTATTCCTCAAATCGAATGTAGATTGAAATAAAACCATAATAATATAATATAATATACACATTTGAAAAATTTCTTTCTTGATTTATTAATCGAATTAATTTTTTCTTTCTCGCTTGTTAATCACGCAATTGCATAAAAAAAAAGAGAGAAAAACATGAAAAACAACATCGTTCGAAGAACCACCACTCGTGAGCTGTAACTTCTTATCGTACATTTGTAATTCTTGATTCGGTATTCGCTTGAGAGCAATCTTCTCGAGAGTTCCTCTTAAGAAAATTTGCCGTGAAAAGAAGAAATGTAGTCGATTTGTCGGTACAATACAACTTTTCTTCGAGAAAGAGAAAGAGAGAAAGAGAGAGAGAGATCTATGGCAAACCTCGTAACTCGTTTCTACGTTTTGTCATTATGTTTGTAGAAATAAATGAAAAGAGAAAAAGAGTAAGAGAGAAAGAGAGAAAAACAAATTAAAAAAGAAACATTCGAAATTTTTTTATTAAAAAAAAAAAAAAAAAAAATGTAGGAGCAAATCGAAGAATAAAAATTACGAGAGGGATGAAAAGTGCTGACGGTTTAAAGCACCGATCATTCTTATCCGTACTTAACGGACATTTCCTCTACATACCAGCCTTATATACACTATACCTATATACATATGTATATATATACTTTATATATATGTATATATATACTTTAAAACCACCGATAAAAATCGTCTCGTCTCGTTTCGTTCCCACCTATACTCTGTTTCTCGTGTAAGGGATATATTTTTTTTCGTTTTTCTTTTTTTTTTTGTTACTCTTCGTTCTAAACATTCCGAAATGCGACTACGATAAAAAGAAAGGATATTTTTAAACGCGTAGATATGCTCCCATACGGGGAGGTGGGATCAAACGGGTAGTAACTTCAACGCTTCTTTTCGATTCTCCGAAAGAAAAAAAAAAGGATAAAAAAAAACTTTGCAGAGACCTCCTCCTACACACAGCTGAATCATATCTCGTTCCGGTATTTAAAAGTAGATATCCTTTTTTTTTATTCCCTAGCCTCTGTTCTTTCCTTTTTTTCTCTTCTCTTACACTTCTTCTTCTTCTTCGTCTTAGTTTTTTTCGTCGTATTTCCAAGGAGAAGAGTCTTATGTTAGCATATAACCAGAAAAAAATACGAATATACCGTCGAACGCGTTCGTAAGTACTGTACTGACGTCAAGACGGGATCTTTATCTGCCGGCTTCATTTACCTTTCTCTCTTTCCGCCTCCTACTTCTTCAAGACATCTCCCCCCTCCCCGCCCCCTACTCTTGCTCTCTTTCTCTCTATCCTTCTCCTTTTCTCCCTTTCTTTAACTCTTCATCTTTTTTTACTCTTTCTTTCTCTCTCTCTCTCTCTCTCTCGTTTCTTCACGCATCGTACGCGTCCGTTACAGTTACCGTTTTCTTTAGATCCACGGCAATGATAACCCTTTCTTTCGAGTTTACTGCGAATAAAGATCCTCTTCTACAACTTCCTTCTTCTATTTTATTTCTTCATAGAAAGAAAATTTATATATATATATATATATATATATATATATGTGTGTGTGTGTGTGTGTGTGTGACTGGTAAAACGTAAAATTCGTTAATTCATAAAATAATCAACTAAACCATGAAATAGAATTTCCACGATTTCATTGAATTATACAATTTAACAACATTGACGTAGAAAAGACGTATTTTGCTAACTCGTTGCTAAATAGATAAATGTTATCTTCGGTTAAACGGTATATTTTTTTCTTTTCTTTTATTATTCTATTAAAAATGTCTTTATTAACGCATCCATAATTAAACGAATTCATTCATGAATCAATTATATACCTCAGAGTCAACTCTTTTTTTATATTTAATTAAAATCGTATTTCAAATTTTCGTTTAATTGCCATATAAAATAAGAACAGCTCTCGAAGAGAAAAATTCAAATGGTTTGTAGATTTTTAAATATTCCAACGATTTTCAATGTTTCCCTATAAGTACAAAGAATTTAGATTTTTTTTTTTTTATAAATTTAAAACGATTAAAATGAAAAAGATGCTTTTAATACAATCGTTTTTAATTCATCGTATATTTAGTTTCGCAAATTCAATGTTAAGTTTAATTATCATATTCTTAAGTTACAGGTTATCAACATGCAAAAATAATATACATACATATATATATATANGTTTTCGAGTAATGTTGGTCACCGACTTTGATAACACCATTTTGAGAAAAACGCGCTTAAAGTTTGGAATGCACTTTACATGGGATAAAAAACGCCTTTTCAAATTAGCTTGTAACTTTGAAAATATTCACCGGAACGATATGAAATTTTCTGTGTGTATTCTTAAATATATGTACATTAAGAAAATAAAATTAAAAAAAAATCGATTTTTTGAAAATTCTAACTGTATATAACCCCTTAATAATAAATCATTAAAAATGAAAATTAAAAAAACATAGAAATTATTTGAATTCGAAAAGCCATATAAATATCGAATTACCACTTTCATTGAACCTCACTATCGAGTTATACATAAAGTGTTATGTATCTTACATTATCGATATATTAGCGAAGCGCAAATGACCAGAGCCCCCGTATACTACACAAATATGAGCCTATCGTTGTCATCTCTACACACGTCGCCACTCGAGCGAGGATTATTAGTGATCAGTTGCCTTTGCGTCCATCCGTCGCGTGTAAATTAGATTGGATTGGTAACCAATCGAATGCGCGATTGTAATACGAATGTGCAATCGAACAGATGCAATCAATCGAACGTACTTCGTCGATGCTGTGTTAGCCCCCTCTTGTCTATTTCACGTCCGAGTTTATATTCGAAAATATATCTATATATTATACGTACCTGTAAATATATATATATAAATAACATACACTTCTCTTTATCAAAATAATATTTAATTCATTATAATTTGTCTATGATTATATAACCAAAAATCGTTAACTAATCTGAATGATTGCTCGTCGAACAAATTTTTAATGAGAAAACTAAAATTTTTATTAATACTTTTTATGAAGTAATTGATAGTAAATTAACAAAATAAAGTCATTTTAAAAATATCAATGTAAGCTAAGTAAAGTCATTTTGGAACAAAGGTGTAGTAAGTGACTTTACACGTAATTTGATTAATCTAATTAAATATATTATATATGTATAATATAATACCTCTAAAAATTAAAAAAATTTGCTATACTTAAATTTGGTATTTAATTTTAACGAAAGAAAAACGAGATAAAAAGACTCAATTAACTTTCCTTCTTTAACAGTTTGCTTATGTAACCACTTGAAGCTACTTAAGGTCTCTACTTCTCATTAATTTAACTGAACTTTTGATCAAGCTTACATTCATAACTTTACTAAAAGTTAACGAAATTTTTATAAAATTATATTTTTTTATTTTCAACACATATACACTTGGCATCACACACACACATATATATATATATCGTTAATTTATTTCTCAAAATGAACAAATGATGATAGTAGAGAAAGAAAAAAAGGAGAGAGCAAGTAGATACGACTGAGAGTATTTGCATAATGTAGAAACGCTCTCATTAATAAAATTTTCTCTTTTATTGGGTGTGTAAACGAACGAGGTAACAGCATAATGCAAAAAGTACCGTAGAAAAGAAGAAACAACGGGTTCTAAAATAAAAGCTTACAGCAG
The DNA here is from genome assembly GCF_001465965.1 of Polistes dominula. The sequence goes on along the minus strand of NW_015148972.1, from coordinate 3,794,042 downwards.
TGTGTTTACGTACGAATAGGCGACTCATAAACGCGTAAAAGGGTCTAAAGTAGTCTTTCTCGTTCTGTCTTCTCACTCCCTTTCTTTATCTTTCTCTCTCATCGTTTTCAGATCCCTAGATAGTAAGCGAAATAAGAAAAAAGGTACGAGGGGAGGAAACATATTCGTGGCTATACGTAGCACGTTGTAAGCGCTAAGATAATATTATTATGCAAAAGTACTTTAAGCTGTGATTCCGATTATGCGAGTCCGATTTGCGTTTTGCATTGAAACTGCTTTGTCCCGGCTCATTTCATAAGAAATGTTTCTCTCTCACGTGCACGGATAGTCCCTGTAGACCTAAAGGGATGCTGCTACGTTCCGTTGGATCATCTTTTTGCTTAACCAAAAGTGGATGAGCTAACGGAACGCACATTTCATTTATACTACCACGTTGTAGGAAGTAGATACTCATTTACCTCGTTTAAATAAACAAGTTAAACATCGGGGAATAAAAAATCCTATAGTGAAAATTTCTTTTTTTTACTTTTTTTTAACTCAAAATGACTTTCTCGTTACGTTTTAGGGAGTAAACACGTTGCGAAGGAAAAAAAACAGATGCACGTACATGGTGGTTAGTATCCCAATGTAAAACATTTTATAACAGTTCGCGTAAAAGAAATTATGAAAGAGAGGAAAATGTTATAAACATAAAATACGAGAGAACATTCAAAAAATTTATTAGACACCTTTTAGTCTACCTCTTGATACTGCCTGTCTTGACACGTTTTAACGGTACGTAGTATCCTTAAGTATCTTCAGGTAGAAGATTTGCGACCCCAAATTATCTTTCAGTCGATTGGAGCTCCCCCATATTGGAATTTCAACTGAAGTCGTCTCTAAATAACACGTTTCCTACTCGCAGGATCAAACGCAATGTGCTCATTTTTTAGTCACCCTATTCATCCTGTATCCCTTCACTATATTTCTTTCATTGGAGCTATATGAAAGATTGTATATACGAATAATATAGCAGATAACATCCCAACCTTAACAAACCTGTATCAATGATACAATTACTATTGTAACAATTAACACATAAAAATCGAACCTGGCAAAAAATGAAGTATTAACTTTGGTATTGTTTGTGTGTAAAATTTCATTAAATGTTGTTTAATAAATTATTTTTAAACGTTCATACATTTTGTACAATTTAATTTTTTTTTCTGTAATACGTTAAAAAGTAACTCATTTATATTCTTTATATTCTACGCTATCCTATATTGGTTTAATCTGTTCGTTAACGTTTATTATTCAATGTTGATAAATTTAAACAATAAAGGTTAATAAAATCTGTTGGAAGTCGATCGTCATCCTTTGTTTAATGTTGGTAAATATTATTGATATCAATCGTCATAATAATTACTTTAATTTCAACTCCAACCAGGTTACTTTGAAAGCTGAAAAAAAATTTGATGTCTCGCGTTTATTCGTACGTTCTTATTTTAAATAAAAATTGTCATTTAAAACAACACTCATAAGCGTATACATTTGTCATCTGTGTACATACTTAAAATATCTGTTCGTATTTTAATCGGAAAACAATTACTTGCTCGTTTAAGTGTTAAGGTATGTAAATATGCGAAATAAAGAAAAAATAATATTTGAAATATTTTTGGTGGTATCATTATGATACATGCTAAGTCATGTTATGTATTTAAATATTTATATTAACTTAATGAATGTTATTTTTATTTCTGTGTATTTATTTAAAACAAGATCATTAAAAAGTGTTAAACAAATAATATCACAGAACATGTTCAATTTTATTGTCGAGTTCTATATCAATAATCATACATTAAATTTAACTTAACAAATAATAAGGGGGAGGGGAGAAAAAAAACGTAAGCATATAATTCGAGTATGACGAACACATCGGGAAAAAAATCAGATGCAATAGCGAGAATTAAATTTAGAAGCAAAAGAATTTTGTAAAAACGATTTTTCAAGTCAGCCGTCAGCGATAAAACGTGCATGAGATATATTTTTAAAATTTCGTCGTGAAGAAGAACGAAAAAGAAAAAGAAAGAGAAAGAGAAAAGAAGAAAATAAAAAAAAAGGTCGAGGAATCTTCTTTCTTTTTCAACATTCTACAAATTTGAAAGAGGATGCTTTCGAAACTTTTCTCTTCTTGAGCAAAGAAAACCCTTCTCTCCGAGTAGAGTACAGTAGACTAGTGTAGAGTAGAGTTGCATACGCATAAAAAGAAAAACAAAAAAACAAAAAAAGAAAAAAAGAAAAGAAGAAAAAAAAGGTGTTAAACATATGAAAGAAAAAGAACGGATAGTGTGAAACACGTAGTAGCTTCGTTTAATTCGTTCTATCGTGGCAAGAGAATGATGACGACGACGACGACGACGACGACGACGACAACAACAACGACGACAGAGAGGAAGACTTAAGAAAGTAGTAAAAAACGAAATAGGCAAAAATAGAAGAATAACACGTGACGTGAACTAAAGAGAGTAAAAAAAAAGAGCATGACGTAAGTGACAGAGGGTGTGTACTTTTTCAATGGGAAATTAACGAAGCGATATCATTTTAAAGGCAAAAGAAACAAGAAGAAAAAAAAGGATATTAAGGGAAGGGTTGTGAATAAATAATTAAATAAATAAATAAATAAATAAATAAATAAATAGAAGTATACATATATAAGAAGGAAAAAAAATATTAATCCAGAAAGTGTGTGTGTGTGTGTGTGTGTGTGTGTGTGTGTGTGTGTGTGTGTGTGTGTGTGTGTGTGT